>PVJA010001767.1:56244-66920 GCA_004027025.1 Myocastor coypus | reverse complement strand
TATTTATTTGGTATAAGATCTCACTACACAGCTCAGACTCCCACTCATCCTCCTGTTTCAGCCTCCCCAGTGCTGGGATTAAGGTATGCACCACCACACATAGTTTCAGTGGCCAGCATGGCATGCCAAGGGCAGGACTGACATGGCATGTGGTGCCAAGGATTGAGCCCGGGTCCTTGAACTTCCCAGGCAGCAGCTTAGACCACTGAGCTCTTTCCCCAGCTTCCTGCACTATTTTGTATTTGGCTTTTGGGGTGACTACTATACAGTCCTATCAATTATGTGTTCTGTATTAAATTATTTCTCTTGTAGGTCCTGACTACAACGAGCTGGAGAGATGCTTTGTACAGAGAGGGTCTCATCTATCATAAACACAATGTCTGCTAAGGAGAAAGCCAGGAGAATAAATACCTTAGACAATGGCTATATCAGCCACTGTCAGCTATTCTTGGTTTGAGAATCTGTAACGTATGTACTGCTGTAGGTTGCCCTGTTTCTTCCTTTGTTTCTGATTTTTGTTCTTGCTTTGCTTTTACTTTTCAAAATTAAATGAAATTTAAAAAAAATCAATTGGTAAAATAATCCTAAGCCAGAAGGTAAAAGATCTGGTTGATATAGAGAAGTTTGCCTTGTGGGGTCTGTACAGGGTAGAGAAGGGTAGAGACTAGGTCGGAAGGGGCAGTAGATAGTTTCTCGGCCCTCATTATGGCCGTGTTGCTGTGCTCCTCCGAAGTCTGGATGACCTTTAGGGTTGATCCTCGTCCCCAGGTTCTTTTCCCTCCGTTGACCCTCAGTGCACATGTTCTCAGGGAAGGTCATCTTCTAGTATGGTGCCGTGGCAGCAGCTGGCTGTGGGAACCCTGAGGGTTCCCCTTCTCCATTAGCAGGAGGGGGTGGCTTTATCTGAGTGCCACTAAAGGAGCTGTCCTTCCCTTTGCTGAGATTGGTAAAGCTCAAGGGTGGGCTTGGGGGTGGCCGCGGGGCTCTATGAGCACCTGGAGTGCTTTAGCAGATGATCTGCTGGCTCAGCACAGCACGGCCCACCCGGATCTGCTAGCCCAGGGGGCAGGGGCTGCTCCCTGTGGAGGAAAGGCTGGACACTGCCTTTCCCAAGACCGCTGTGCTCTTCACTCCAGGCCTCCATCTGCTCCATGGCTTTAGCCCCAGGTTCCCTTCTGCTCAGAAATGCCCACCAGCAGAAGGACCTAGAGCGGCTGGCTGTAGGCACCCTCACGTGCTCTGTGGCTTCTTGGTCCAAGGCTTTGCCCAGTTAACCCATCCAGAAATTCCGGGACTTCCTTACTCTGCCCGTGGATGCTCTGGCGAGACACCTGTGCAGCCGGGTGAGCCTGGTGCTCACCTGTGCAGCCAGGTAGGCACTGTCTATGCCACAGCAGAATGTTCACCTTCAGTGTTGGTCCACAGCTGGTGAGCAGCACTGACGGATTTTGTAGGGGGACGTCAGTCTCGCAATGGGCCCCTGAAGACAGACACCAGCAGGTACGGGATCCCCGTGCCCCTAGCACCCCTCACTCAGCTTGTTCTGCACTCCTACCAGCCTGGCCTCTAGCAGAGCTCCTCAGCCTTAGGGCCATAGTGCTGTGCTACTGAGCTGCATCTCTGGCCTTTTAAAGACTTTTTATTTGGAGACAGATTCACACGAAGTTTCCCAGGCCTATCTGGAATTCTTTTAGTGTTTTATTCTTTAGTTCTTCTTCTTCATTAGTAGGTTTTCCGTACATAATAGCCACACTCATCTTGGGGAATTGACACATATATGCACCCCACCTCGACCACTTACATGCTCCTTTCCACCTATCCCTGGGCTCCTTGCCAGCTCCACAAAGCCCACCTCTCTGTGCCCTACTGTCTATATAGTTGTATGTACATATTTTGCTATTTAATTTACTTGCAATTTAGATTTTTTCAAATAAGGGAAGCTACGCAATATTTCAACTCACGTGTCCAATTCATTTCACCTCACATTATGATCTGGAGGCGCATCTGTTTTCCCACAATGCCATGAGGGTTTCCTTCTTTAGTGGGCAGTAGCGCTCCATTGTGTACCAATGCCACATTTTCTTATTCACCCGTTTATTGATGGACGTATAAGCTGTGTGTAAGACTTAGCTATTGTGAGCTGAGCTGCTATAAATGTGGGTGTGCATGTATCAGTAGGGTGAGACGTCTTTAACTCTTTCAGGAAGATACCTAGAAGAGGTAGAGCTGAGTCAAGTGAAATCTCTAGTTTTAGTCTTGAGGAATCTATACTGATTTCCTTAGTGGTTGCACTAGTTTACATTTCCACCACCAACACTGAAGAATTCCTTTCCCCCCACATTGTTGCCAGCATTTGCTGTTTTTTGAAATCTTGGTGATAACCCATCTTCCCGGGATAAAATGGAATCTGAATGTTGTTTTCATTGCAATCTTGTTTGTTTTGATTTCCTTAACGGCCCAAGATTTTTTTCCATGTATGTGTTGACTATCTCTACTTCTTCTGAAAAGTGTTTACTAATTTCAACTGTTGATCTTTTATTTAGGGGGAGTCTTTTTGCTTTCTTCACATATCCTAGATTTAGTTGTCTTTCCACCGAACAGCTGGCCACGTTTTCCCATTCTGTAGGTGGTCGCTTCCTTCTTTTGGTTGTTTCCTCTGCTGGGCAATAAGTGTTGATTTGATATCGTCCCATGTGTTGACTCCTAGTCACTTCTTGTGCCACTGGGGTTCTGTTTCAAAATTCCTTGCCTGTGTCTATGTAAGAGTTCTGCCTAAATTCCAGAAGATTTAGTGTTTTTGCTTTAATCTAGGCCATTGATTTATTTTGATTTGATTTTAGTACAGTGTGAGAGATAAGGGTCTAGATTCATTCTTTGGCATGAGGGAGCTCTCTCTCCTCCAGTGTATGTTTGTGACCCCTTTGTCAGAGACCAGATAGCTGAACGTTCATGATGTTTCTGTGTGCTTGTTCTGTTCCTGTGACTCACATGTGTGTTTTTACCTTCCTTTTTTTGTTTTCAAATCAGTGTAGCTTTATAATGTAACTTGAAATTTGGGACCGCAATGCCTCCTGCTTTGTTCTGGTTGCTCAGGGGCTTTGGGTGTTATGGGTCTCTTCTGCTTTCCTATAAATTTTAAGATTGCTTTTTCTCATTCTGTAAAGAATGCTGTTGTCATTTTCATTGGAATTGAATTTAAAAACATAATCCTTTTTGTCACATGGTCATTCTGAAAATATTGGCTCTGCCTCTTTTGGAGCAGGGGATATATTTCCACTTTCTAATTTCCTCTTAAATATCTTTTTTTTCCCCAGAGTACTATAGTTTCATTACAGAGGTCTCTCATTTCCTGGGTTAGATTAATTCCTAGGTATTTAATTTCTTTGGAAACTGCTGTGAACAGGATTATTTTTTACTAATATTTTTTCTTAGTTGATTCATTGTTGGTGTTGGGGTACAGGAATGCTATTGATTTTTGTGGAGTGATTTTATATTCTGTGATTTTGCTGAATTTGTTGATTAGTTCAAGGAATGAATCTATTTCTGTCTGTGACTCTGTTACTCTTTCTTGCTTTCTTTTACTTTTTCAAATTTTTGAGTCTTCTGGATAAAGGATCAGGTCCTGTGTGAATAGGGTAATGTGGCTTCCTGTACCCCATGCATATCCTTTTTGTTTCTTGGCTGATCACTCTGGCTAATGTTTTGATTACTGTATTGAGCAGGAATGGTAGGAAGGGACATCCTTGTCTTGTTCTTTTTTTTTTTTTTTTTTTTTTTTTTTTTTTTTTTTTTTTTTTTTTTTTTTTTTTTTTTTTTTTTTTTTTTTTTTTTTTTTTTTTTTGTCTTTTTGAGACAGGGTCTTGCTATGCAGTTGAGGCTGGTCCTGAGCTCACTTTTGTAGCCCAGGGTGGTCTCGAACTCGCACCAATCCTCCTGCCTCAGCCTCCCGAGTGCTGGGATTACAGGCGTGAGCCACCACGCCTGGCTTTGTTCTTGATTTTAGAAGAAAAACTTTCAGTTCTTCTCTATTTGGCAGGATGTTTGCCATAAATGGCTTAAAAAAACCCTTTATTTATGTTATGGCTGGCTCAGCCTTCCCTGGCTGTGAGCCTGGTGCAGTATGTAGTACTGGGGATTGAACCACAGTCCCTGCGGTTGCCTCAGCTTGCCTAAGCAGGTGCTTTAGACTGCTGAGCTATCTCACCAGCCCAATGTCTTCTATTAGGTAAGGTCCTTTCATATCTATTTTACCAGTTTTTTATCATGAATTGATATTGAATTTTTTCAAAATGCCTTTTCTGCATTCATCGAGATGATCACATGACTTTTATTCTTGCTTTTGTTTCTATCACATGTATTGGTTTATTATGTTGAACCAGCCTTTTATCCCTGGCTGGCAGGAAGCCAACTTTATCATGATGTATAATTATTTTCATTATTTTTGGCATTTCATTTGCAAATATTGTGTTGAGGTTTTTTTTTTTTTGCCTCTCTGTTCACTAAGGAGATTAACCTGAAGTTTTCTTTCTTCCTTCCTTTCTTTCTTTCTTTCTTTCTTTCTTTCTTTCTTTCTTTCTTTCTTTCTTTCTTTCTTTCTTTCTTTTGTTAAGTCCTTTTTGCTCTTGGCATCTTAGAAATCTTGGAGGCTTCCAGGAATAAGCTTTGCAGTCCTCCTCCTTCCATTCCATGGCATTAAATCTTCCCTGAAGTCTTTGTAGAGTTCTGCAGTGATGCCAGCAGGTCCTGGGCTTTGTGTGGTTGAGCTTTCAGTCCTGCCTTTATTTCATTGGTCTATTTCATTTTTATAATTGTGTTCACAGTTTGGCAATTCACACATGGTTAGGAATTTTCCCTCTTGTAGGCTCTCCAACTTACTGGAATAAAGTTTTTTGAGGCAGTTGTACTGCTGCAGAATCCCTTGTGATTTCCCCCTTTTCACTCGTAATGGCATTGATAGGTAGCATTTCTCTCCTTCCTTTGGTAAGTTCATGAGGGTTTTGTCAATCTTATTTGTCACTCACCAAGCTCTGCACTGTGTCATTGATCCTTCATCTTTTTAAATGTCAATCTCATTAATTTCTGCTCTGAGCTTTATAGCTTATTTCCTTCTGCTGCTTTTGGATTACGCTGCTTTTTCTAGTACCTTGAGATACATTTTTCGGTTGTTTCTTTGAGAGTACTTTATTACGGCAATGCGTGAGCTCACAGCGCTTGACTTTCCTCTTCAAGTAGCTTTCGCTGTATCTCATAGCCCTGGACCCTGGCCGCTTCCAGTGCCATTTGCCTCCATGCCCGTTTCGCTTCCTTTTCTTGTTTCTTACGTGATCCATTGATTATTCCATTGTATGTTATTAAACCTCCACGAGTTTGTGTGGTTTTCATGGCTTTTTTTGTTTTTGATTTCTAGTTTCGTTTCTCTATGATCTGATAGTATGCAGGCAACTTTTTTTAACTTTTTTTTTTTTTTTTTTTTTTTTTTTTTTTTTTTTTTTTTTTTTTTTTTTTTTTTTTTTTTTTGGTTTTTTTTTTTTTTTTTTTTTTTTTTTTTTTTTTTGTACTGGGGATCAAACTCAGGATCGTGTGCTTCCCAGGCAGGCACTTCTGCTGTTGAGCTATCTCCCAGGCCCTTCTTTTGTATTTTTTAAAACTTGATTTGTGGTCTAAGATGTGATCTGTTTTAGAAAATAAATTCTATATGCTGCTGACAAAATGTGTATTTTACTGTTGTGGAAGGGAAAACTCTGTAGATATAGGCTAAGTTCATTGGTCCAATGGCATGATTTGACTTTGATATTTCTTTATTGATTTATGGTCTGCTTGACCTGTCTGTGAGAGTGGGGTATTAGTGCCCCTGGTTATTATTGTACTGGTGTCTACCTGACATCTATGCTCTATAGTTCTTGTTTTATGAAGCTGCATGTGGCAATATTTGCTATGTACATTTTTACAATTGCTATCCCTTCCTCTTGGATTGCTCCTTTGAGTAGCGTGCGCTAGTCCTCTTTGTGTCTTCAGACCTGCTTAGGTTTGAAGTTTGTGGCATCTGAAGCCGCTGCTATTCCCACTTGCTTTGGAGTTCTGGGTGTGTGAGCACTGTTCTCTCCGCTCTTGCTCTCAGTCTTGTCTTCGTGTGGATAAGGTGTAGTTCTTGTGGTCACTATATGCTTGGCTTTGTCCAGTGTGCTTGCCTGTGCCTTTTGATTGGGGACTTAAGATCAGAGATGTTGGGAATTATTATTATTATAGGATATTTACTAAAGTCTGAGGTTGCATTGATTTCTAATTGCTAGTTTCTTCATCCCCTCCCCGCTTTTAAAAACTGCTTTTCCCACTGTATGCACTTTCCTTTGGTCTTCTTGTCTTGGTTTCAGGTTCCTCTTCATGTTTTCTGTAATGCTGGTTTAGTGATCATGAATTTCTTTGCATAGAAAGTCTTTGCTGTTCCATTGAATTTAGAGGCTAATTTGGTAGCATATAGAAGTATGGGCTGACAACTGCTTTCCTGGAGAGTTTGAAAAATTTCTCTCTAAGTGCTTCTGGCCTTTAAAATTGGCATGAAATTTCCTATTGTCCTTGTAAGTTTGTCTTCGCAGGTTGCTTCTTACTTTTCTTTTATAAATTGTAGTATTTTGTAAATTTCTAGAATTTTGATTATGATGTGTCATGGAGATTTTTTTTTCTGATCATGACTATTTGATGTCCTATATGCTGCTTATACTTGAATATTGAATTCTTTCCTTATATTTGTAAGAGTTTCTTTGTCTTTTCTTTATTGGTCTTTTTGAGATATGGTCTCACTATGCAGTTTAGTCTGGCCTCGAGTTCACCTTGTAGCCAGGCTGCTCTTGAACTCGTAGCAGTCATGCCTTAGCTTCCCAAGTGCTGAGGGTTTGTGCCACCATGCCTGGCCCAGAAAATTCTGAGTTCTGATTGTAGTGAGTAAAGTTTTGATGCCTTTGGTGCCATCTTGTAGTTTCTCCTTCTTGCTATAGCTCTGAGAAATTTTTTTTTTTTTTTTTTTTTTTTTTTTGGTCTTTTTGAGACAGGGTCTCACTATGCAGTTCAGGCTGGCCTTGAGCTCAGTTTTGTAGCCCAGGCTGATCTTGAACTTGCACTGATCCTCCTGCCTCAGCCTCCCAGTGCTGGGCTTACAGGCGTGCGCCACCACACCTGGCGGGATCTGAGGCATGCTTTGTCCTGTAGCAGCTCTTGGATCTAGCTTATGTGCTGCCTCGTTTGTAGGTGCTCCACTACAGCAGCCTGGTCTTGACACTGTAGAGCTGTGCTTCTGTTGGTGATGTTCCTACCCCTGTTTTCAACTGAGCTTTTCAAATAACAGTTTCTGCCTACCTTCTTTCCATAATTTTTAATTCTTTATCAAAATGGCCTTCCTATATAGTATTGTCTTGTTTAGCTCAATCACCATCTTATTTTTGTTCCCTTTATGCTAGATGAACATTCTGTTAGTTAACTAATTTATGTTTATTTAAATCCTCTTTCAGCTCACTGAGCATCTGATAAATTCCCTTATGTGTTTCTTCTTTGAGCTTTCAAACGTCTTGATCCCTTGGCTTTAGAGTTAAGTGCACAGAAGATCAACTTTGGGGCATTGAAAGTTTTGGGAAGGGTCTCGCTGCCTTGCTTTCTCATTTGTCTTCGGCTTTTGCACTGAGGTTTTAAGATCGTTTATGGCAGAAAAACCATGCCATGGCTGTGGAGATCTCTTGTTTAGATTAAGTCTCCCTGTGATTTGCCCCTAGCTTGGGCTATGTCTTGGTGTTTCTGTCCATTCTTAACCTACCCCATATAGCATAGGAGCCTTCCTTGTGTCTAACCTTCTGGGCCTTGGTCCCTGATTCACTCGGGGAGGAGCAAGTCAAGTGCAGCAGTGTAGCAAAACAAATACAATGCAGACACGGAACTGCAGGAGAATGCAGCAGTGATGACACCATTAACGGCAGAAATCATAGGCTGGGGAGATAGACCAGTGGCTTAAGTGCCTGCCTAGCAAGGGGAAGGGCCTAAGTTCGAACTCTGGTACCACATACCATGCCAGCCCTTGAACTCTGGGTGCATCATGTTGGCCCTGAAATTGGGCGTGGCAGTGTAATTCCAGAACTGGGGAAGCTGAGACAGGAGGATCATTGTGAGTCTCAACTACATAGTGAGACCCTGTATTAAAAGAATAAAAATAAAAAAATATAAATAATCAATAATACAGGTAAAGACAAACCATATGTTGACATAAGAATTAATTTAAAGGTACAACTGTATCATTCTTAACAGAAAAGAAATTTGCAATAAAGATATAGGTAGAAAATCAAACCAAATTTTGACAGATAGTAAAGGCCTACTAGAAGCCACAACTTTACCACCATTAAAATAGAAATTAACAATAAGAGTACAGAGTAAACTAAATAAAGATTAATAAAGTTTCATGGTAATGATAATAATAAAGAGAGGACAGAAAGGGAAAAAGGAAGCAAAAGTAGAATTTGAAAAGGAGCAAAGGATGAGAAGAGGAGAGAAAAGTGAGATAAAATCCAATCACAAAGGAAAAGAAAATAAATAGAACAAGGTTAAAGGGAACAGGAAAAAATAAGAAGAATTTAAAAAAATTCTTCCATGGTTAGGTGTGTGGGTGAATGGCTTCTTTGCAAGGTCTGTGTTATTAGAACCCACAGCATGTGGGGTAAGTGGTGGGCTGTCACTTTGGCTTGTGATGTTTTCACCCCTACTTTGCCATGCAAAGGCTGAGCCCTGTGTTATGGTTTGTGTCTAGCTGTCGCCCTAAAGCCTCATGCAGTCATGAGGTGAGACCTTTAGAGTTTGACACTAACTCATGATCCACTGGGATTATATGTCTTCGGACCACTGGGATTACTGCTGGGATTATGGGTGTGTTGACGTCATTTCCCCAGCCTGGGGCGATAGCCTGAATGCATTGTAAGAGTGACAGAGAAACAGACTCTTGCCTCTGTGGCTCTGTTGCCCCGGCCGGTTGGTCTTCTCTGTTGCCTCTGTTGCAATCGTTCTGCCACCATGAACTGCTGCTCTCTGCCGTGTTCCATTCTGCTTTGGAGCCAGCCGAGTAGAGACTAAAAGCTCCAGTAACTATGAGCTAAATATACTTTCCTTCCTTCATTTTGGGTGTCGGGTATTTGTCCCAGCAAGGAGAAAAGAGGAACTGAGACACCCGGCTCCTCCACTTTCTCCCTGGGCAGGGCGAGCCAGCGACTGGTATCTGCCTCAGGGCTGCTTTCACTGTAGAAGCTTTTAGCATATTGCCCTTCCGACCATCCTGAGCCACTGTGTCCCCAGCTAGTTTTGTGGCCTGTGGGCTACTGGCTGGGTGCTCCACCTGCTGCAGTCTGAATGCACCAAGATGTGGCAAATGCTCGAGCCATGGTGTAGCCTTGGTCACAGTTGCCCATGAAGTTCTGTCCTGGAAGTCGGCAGTCCAAGGGGCCAAGAAGGTCCTTAGATTTAACCCCAGCACTTTTGGATGTGATTGTTCTGGCTTCTCACCATAGAAGGGGACACCACGTGAGCTTCACAGCCTGTGCCCATCTCCGCCTGAAGCCTTTTGGGAGTCTGGGACATATTTCTCCTCTGCAATGACACCAGAAACCCTGCAGTACGGCTGTCCTGTGACCTCTGATTCAGAGCAGGTCCTTCTAAAACAGTACAGCTCTTCTCAGAGAGGCTTCTCATTCTATCACTCCTGAAGGTGATGAGCACTGCAGTGGGTTTCTTCACCAGGATTAGCCGGCTGTGCGGGAAGGGTGTTTACCTGTTCAGAGTAAAACCTCATGCTGTATTTGTGGCTTCCAGGGACCGGGCATCTTCCTGGGGCCAGCACTACCAGCCCACTGGGTGTCACTGAGGCTGCTCACCCTCTTCCCCTTGTGTGTGTGGAGACAGCTTCCCCTGTGGAGAAGCTGAGGTTAGCATCCAGGCTGCTCCATTGCTTTTTTTCTCTGCATTGGCTTCAGTTTCTCTGCTTTGTCTGTGGTTCCCAGCTCTCTTCTCAGCTCTTTCTTGATACTGAGCATGATTATTTTTCCAGCCCACCCCTCTCCTTCTTTTCCTCCTCCTTTGTCTTTGTCTTTGACTCTCTGTCTCTGTCTCTGTCTCTATCTCTGTCTCTCTCTCTGTCTCTCTGTCTCTCTCTCTCTCTCTCTCTCACTTTTTTCTCAATTCCAGACCCCCACGGAGCACGGAGGCTGTGATTTGCTGCTAGCGTTTGCTCCACCATCCTAAGATCCTTACGTCTTCGGTCTGTGAATCTCTTGCCTCAGTCTCTAGAGTAGCTTGGATTACAGGTATGTGTCTCCGTGCCCAGCCAGGTGCGCCTTTATCTAGACCACTCTAATGTCCGTGTGAGACTGGAAGGGTGTGGGCACTAGTTAGGAGGCTAGTCAAGACTGCACGCTAAGCCGGGCATGGTGGCGCACGCCTGTAATCCCAGCACTCAGGAGGCTGAGGCAGGAGGATCGGTGTGAGTTCGAGACCAGCCTGGGCTACAAAAGTGAGCTCAAGGCCAGCCTGAACTGCATAGCGAGACCCTGTCTCAAAAAGACAAAAAAAAAAAAAAAAAAAAAAAAAAAAAAAAAAAAAAAAAAAAAAAAAAAAAAAAAAAAAAAAAAAAAAAAAAAAAAAAAAAAAAAAAAAAA
>PVJA010001767.1:40415-56144 GCA_004027025.1 Myocastor coypus | reverse complement strand
GGAGTTAGAAAAGTTGAGACATACTTGAGGATTTGTAGAGTAGGGATGGGGGGAGAATGTAAAGGCAAAGGAAAACTTTAGGGGGAGAAGAGTGAACTCAGCGCGAGATACACGGTGTCACTGCAACTTTTGATTTTTAAATCCATTGGAGGGAGTGTGCTGGGTCATAAATCGATTCTGGTAATGATAGGTGTTACTTACAGCAGGGGTGATGGATTAGATCAGTGGGAGAATTGGGGACACTGAGAAGAGGAGGAGCCTGTGGGTGGGTCTCCCAGGCACCATGTGTAACCCTGTTTATGTTGTGAAGGGACTGGGAACCCTCAGAAGAGGACACCTGAGAGTGGTCCAGGGCAGTGCCAGGAACTTCTCCGCCCCTCTCTTCTGGAGGGAGCCTGTGTAGAATTTTGGAGTCTTGTTCATTCACCCTCCAAGTATTTATTAAATAACCCAGGCTGTGTTGCCACACTTCTCACTGATTACTTGGTGACTGGTGTCAGATGCCCAGATGGCTGTACTGCTGAAAACACATTCTGTTAACTCCTTGGTGGGAACGAATGGTTTTGAATTAGGCCCCATGGACCGCAGCAGACAGGCTCAAGGCACCGAGGGTGAAGTCAGCAAAGCTGTTGGGCACAACAGCCAGATGGGGCCTCTGTGGCACGTGCGTGGTGACAGGCCAGCTTGGGCTGCTGCGTGTGGGACACGGGAGGCCTGCTGAGTGGCTTCTGCTGCAGGGCACCCCGTGTGTGCTGCCCCACCGGCAAGCACGGCTCCCAGCGCAAACGTCTCCACCCCTCCTTAAGCCACGGCGCTGTGACTTTGTCGGTTTTCTCCCCAGAAATTGCCTTCACAATCTGTTCAGTGCTTGGAGGAACTGTGGCTCTGTCTGCGCTGGGCTGGCAAGGCGGAAGGAGAAATGTCCTCCTTCCGTAGAGTGAGAAGAAAGAGAAGGGCCCTGGCCCTTCAGGAGCAGGGGTTGGCTCACGTGTGAGGTCCGAGGACCCCTCACCTCTGCGGTGACCATGCACTGAGCCCATCCAAAGCGTTCCAGAGATTCACAAGTAGGTGTCCTTCCTGAAGAGGAACTGTGAAAAGGTCTGGGGCAAAGGACAAGGCTTTGGCAGTAGGGCCCGAGGGAGGAGGGAGAACAGGCTGAGAGGACTAGGGAGCACCGCCTTTGTCTGTGAAGGGGCCGCACGAAAGAGCATCTTGGGAGTATCCTGCAGGTGTATCCCAAGGCTTCTGCGCTGACCCACATCCCCGGCCCTGTTATACTGTTTTATTTTGGGACAATGTCTGGGTCATTGAGTTGCCCGGCTGGGCTGGGCCTTGCTCTCACCCCGCCTCAGCCTCCCGGAGTGCTGGGATTGCAGGTGTCTGCCGCCACACTCAGCTTTGGCGCTCTTTCCTTCTCGATTCCTGCACTCGGCTCCCTTCACACATTTTGTAGAGTGTGTGTCAGCTTCTGTACAGTGGAAAAGTTTCACCTTCACACACCGCGGTGTTGGCATGAGCACCTTTCGCACACACATGAGGGACAGCAGCTCCAAGTGGTCATTTCTTACGTTTCACTGTCAGAGCTGCAGATAGGCAGACCTGGGGCCTGAGCCTAGACTGTAGGGCTTGGTCTTGGGCTCCATGCTTTTCTGTCCTGGCTTCGTTTCTGAGTGCTCCCCACACCCTGGGCTGAATTCTGCCATGTGCAATTCTCTTGGCTTCTGGGGCTGCGATGCTGAGAAAGTTTTACGTCTGAGTAGAGAACGGGATCATGGGTAAGTCACACGGTGGGTTGGTGTGAAAGCTCTGGTGACATCCCATGCTGCCTCCGCTGGGGAAGGAGAGGGAGGGTTCAGTTCATGGCTTGTTTGTCCATCTTTGTGGCTGAGGTAGAAGGGAACAGACTGCCCCTCTCAGGAGGCAGGCACAGGTCCCTACCATTGGGTGGCATTGGGCAGGATCACGTCCTCTCCTGCTTTGGGTGGCATGGGCCAGAGACGGTTTCAGGCTTCAGGCTGAGTCAGGGCAGGCAATATCAGCATGCGTCCGAATGCAGGGAAGTGCCATCAGCAGTCAGTGTGAGCGAATCGTGTCCCCCTGGCAGACAGGGCTTTACTGACAGCCTGCGTTTGGCGGCTAATGAAGCTTCCTTTACCTACTTCACCTGTGAGTGACAGCAGTCGATGCAGAGACGATGGCTGTGGAGTTTGTTCAGAGGGGTGGGTCTTTGTTTCCATGTCACCTGATCTTCTTTTGGGTTGGAAAGTATTGTTCTAGAGATGTGAATTCTGGGCTGGGGATATAGCTCAGCAGCATAAGCCCCTGCCTGGCAAGTGCAAGGTCCTTAGTTCGAGCCTAGGTACCACATGTGTGCACTGATACACACACACACACACACACACACAATTATGGAGCTCAGGGAAGCTCTTGGTCCCTGAGGAAGGTATATTATGAGCTTCAAATTAAATTAGGAGCTCAATATGGACACGTGTTTGTTTAGACCAGTACGAAACACCTAAATGTAAAGTTTGCTAACTGCTAAGCCTCCAGTTGGGAAGGCCATTGTCCCATGAGTTGCGTCTTTAGCATGTCCGGTCCTTATCTTCAGAGTTGGCGTGTGGCTCAGGTTCTCTACTGCCCATGATGCGTCTTGCCTGGATGAATAAAAGTCTTTGTTTCAGTCTTTGTGCTACTCTAAGAACCCTCCCAGTCTTAATAAATGCAGTCTGATAGAAATTTTTTCCTTTGGTATCTATTTTCCAGGCTGAAGGTATAATGTGCTTTTAAGGATCTGATGGCGAGAGACTGGCTGGCTGCCATACTCATTTCGAAATCACGATGATTGGTACCCTGCTGGAAGGGCTTTCCACTCACCATTTCTAATCTGCCTTCCTGAAAGATTTAGGGACCAGCTGTCTATGAGCAGTGAGGAAGATCTTGCCTGCCAGAGTCAATATTTTTCCTCTATCATCCTGCTGGCCCAGGGATTTGAAAATCCCCCTCAGGAGTTACTAGGGATGTCTTTGGTAGAAATATTGCTAACCAATTTCTAGGTTCCTAGGATGATCCAATTCTGGTACTGGTAAACTCCCTTTTACATTTTCGTCTTTACCGATTCTTGTTTTGTAAATTTAGCTGTTCTTTTTTTTTTTTTTTTGGTGGGACCAGGGTTCAAACTCACGACCTTGCACTTGCCCAGCAGGCACTTGTGCCTCGGAGCTATCTCCCCAGCCCCAATTTAGCTGTTCTTAAAAACAAACTTTCTGTTTTTCCACTTTCAGTTTGCTCAGTTCTGTCTTTGACTGAATTTCTTCCCACCCACGGAGATACTTCTATTTTGAACTCATTCTGCTCTCTCTTTCGGTGCTTGCTTAATGCAATAACTTTGCCAAGCCGGTGGGCGTGCTACCCTGAGCATGATCTTCAGATTATAGTGCAACCCACGAGCCTGGTAGAGCTGTAGGATTCCAGCCCGCAGGCCAGACCTACTGGTTCAAAATCTGTCCTTCACGTGCTCCTCAGTGATCCTGCATGAGTGCTAAAGTTGGAGAAGCCCTGCTCAGGTGGGCAGCCTTGAAAACCCAATCTTCCTAGCAATCTGGACAGAGTGTGGGGCATCACCGAATGTGTTCCCTTTCCCGATGCCCTAAGGTAGTTCGGAAAACTTGAATCTGGGGAGCGCAGTGCCGGAGGAAAATGTACTGCAGGGCTGGAACTCTGTTCCCAGAGGATACGCGGGCTGTTGGCTGGTTTTATTATCTGCACCCATCTAGCCCTCTCCTCTCACACTGTCGCAACAAGGAAAGGAAGCTCCCGCGGTATGAAGATATATTTCAAATGACAAAGAAGTCGCTGGAGAGCGGGAGCTCACGGGAGGGTGGGAGAGGAACAGATGTCTCAGTTTCGGCCGCGTGTACTACGTGACACATTGCATAAGGCAAGCAGATGTCTCCATCTCATCCACGAAGCTGAGATGCCCCAAGAGATGAGCCAGTGGGAAGGCACTTCAGCTTCGGGACCGGCAAGCCTCGTCGTGGGGGCGAAGGAGTCCCTCACTGTTTTTCCAATGTAACCGTCTCAACAGTTCTATACTGATGATTCTCACAAACCCCAGAAGCTCAGGAGAGATTTTTCATGGGGGTGCGCCTTGAGCTCTAAGAAGTTCCGGGGAGTTGGGCAGCACAGGGCAGACTCGTGGAGGTCTGGGAGGATCCAGATTGTGACTGCACTGGTCTGGGATGGGACCTCAGACTCCGCATTTCTAGAGGGCTCCCGGGTGACATGGACGCAGCAGTTGAAGGAACAGAGAAATGTGGCGTGCTAGTGACTCTTCTCCCTCAAACAGGAATTTCAACCTGAGAAACAAACAGTATTTTCAGGTATACTGTGACACCTGGGCTAGTTTTCTACTTTGGAATGAGCTCCAGAAGTTTATTAAGATTTAGAAGAGTAATTGGAGGGGTGTCTTTTCTCTTCAAAAATTAAACTGTGTATGCCATGCTACCCTGCCTTCATCCAGAGCAGGAAGGACAAAAATACATCAACCTTCAGTCCCTGTTGCCTCCAATCCATCCAGCATGCTGTCACCAGCATAATCTTCCTGAAACACTGCCTTCACCATGTCACTTCCCTGCTGGAGAATTTACAGTCGTTTCCCTTTTCCTATTGGGTCAGTCTAAATTCATCTGCCAGCGTTTCAAGGACTCCTATAACTTGGCTCACTTTATTTAGTCAATCTTATTTCCCCCCTCTTCTGAGTTGTCCCACTCCATGGCAGTCAGCCCCGCCTGTGAGCTGTCTCCCTCCCACCACTGGGTCAAACTGTGGAAAACTCCCTCTGGGTCATGTTCAGAGTGAAGAACACAGGACCCTCTGGGATGTTGTCTCTAACTTTTAAAGATTGCAACGATCACATCTTTCTTTGAATTCCTATGGTTAAATGATTCTGTTCCTACATGCAAAGTTGGTTGGCACACTGGGTATGTTATCTTCCCATGGTTGTAATAGACGCCTTTGGGGTCTTGGTTACTTTTCCCTTGTTGCTGAGACAAAATATCTAACACTCACACTGAAAGGAAGAAGGGTTTATTTAGCTCACAGTTTGTGGAGGTTTCAGTCTACACTTGGTTGGCTCCACGGCAGCATGGCACATGGCAGAGGGCAACAGCTCATGGCAGCAGAAGAGAGCAAATCAGAAAGAGCAAAGAGGAAGCTGAGAAAGAACAAGCCTCTATCCCTTCCTCATACTGTACACAGGCTGCCCACCCCAGGGCAGGTGTGGCACTCATACCCATAATCCCAGCATGGGACTATGAGTCAATGATAAACTCTAGAAGCCCAACCCATGACTGTGTGAGGCTCTAGGGGACATCTGGACACAAATCATAATATTCTGTCCTGGCCCCCTAAAACTCACACACATCCTTTTATGCAAAAGATATTTTAGTCCATCTCTAATAGTTGCCAAAGTCCTATTTTAGCATTCCTGAAAAGTCCAATTCCCAAGTCTCCTCTGAGATCTAAGGCAAACTTAGCTCTGAACCCCTGTACAAATAAAAAGCAGGTTAAACACTTCCAACATTCAATGGTGCAAGACAGACATTTTCATTTCAAAAGTTATAAACAAGAGGATATAAAGGAATGGGACTAAACCAAGTCCCAAATCCAGTGGGGCAAACATTAAGTCTTATAGGTCCGTAGTCAGCTTCCAGAGCAATCGGTGGCAAGCTGTGAGCTCCAGAGGTCTTAGGTGGCCCCACTTCTAAGGCAATGCTGGTTGTAGCTTCCATGGCTTCTCTCTTAGGTGGACTTTGCTCCCTCCTTCAGCTTGCCTCAGATGGCCCATGTTTTTGGTTTCTCTAAACTTCTTGCAGTTTCTAGCGCACATTTGATTTTTCCCTTCCCATTTCACACGTTGTCCTCTCAGCCACACACTTCCTGGTCTCCTAGGCCTTCCTTTGAAATCTGGATGGAAGCACTTCTAACATCAGAGCTCTTGCATTCTGTGTGCACCTAAAATCTGCACCCTGTGGATCACGCCAAGGCTCCCTGCCAGCCGGAACAGGAGCCTGTCTTCTCTTTTGGCTATGGCAGTTGGGTTCCTGGATCATTGAGCCCTTTGTTCTGAATCCAATTCTGAGGAACAAATTCTCTGTGCTTTCACTATTCTGGAACCTGGTGCGGTTGCCTCTGCCATCCTGGAACATAGCCTGGCTGGCACTGCCATTCTGGGACATGGTGCTCTGTGGCTTTCTCCTCAGAGCAAAGTCTTTTGCTTTTGGCATTTTGAGGCTGCAAAAGGTAATTGCTATTTCTTGTGATGCCCCTGGCCCTCTTTCCTGTTCTCCTCATCTTTCTTATCAATCAAGATTTCCTCTGCTCTTCTTTTGCGGTCCAAAGTTTTATTGACACTTCCTTTCTGGCCAAACTCACAACATTTTAAGTCGTCCTGCTGGGATCTTTGCTCTTGATTCTCAACATAAATCTGACTAGAAGCCCCCAACAATAGCCATGCCATCGCCTCAACGTTTGACTGCCTTGCAATTTTTTTTTATTCTAGTTTAATCAAAATCAGTCAACCACCATGCTTCATTGTAGTCTCAGCAAAATCTTTGGACATGAGCAAAATGCAGATAGACTTCTTGCCATGCCGTAATGGACATCATCAGCCAGTGTAGTCCTTCTTCCCAGCAGAAGCCCCTGGAGCCTCGTCTTTGCCAGCAGGATTTCTGTCTGCCCTCTGGTCTGAGCTCTGACCAGAATCTCCTACTCTTTTAGGCAACATCTCTGAGCCTTTGCAAGCTCTTCCCGTAAGCCATCTTGTACCACATGGCCAGGTATATTCACAGCAAAGGCCCCCCCTTCTCTGGTACAGAATTCTGTCTAGGTTACTTTTCTTTTGTTGCTGAGACAAAATACACAATGCCCAAAATTAAAGAAGGAAAGGTTTACTTAGTTCACAGTTTGTCAAGGCTTCAGTGAACACTCGGCTGCCTCCAAGGCAGAGTGGCACATGGCAGGGGGCAGCAGTTCATGGCAATGGAAAACAGCAAAAGCAGCAAGAGCAAGAGGAAAGGGCAGAGGCAGAGAGCAAGCCCTCCTCTCTTCCTTCGTTATATTGCGTTCAGCCTGCCTATCCCAGGTGGGTGTGTGCTCACCCTCATAATCTCAGCATTGGACTGTGAATTCATCACAAACTTAGAAGCCCAGCCTATGACTGCATGAGGCTTTGGGGTGGGCATCTAGACACAAACTGTAACTTTAGGCAAGTCAGTTTTAAAAGGAAGCAAGGTTTTTCTTAGCTCACAGTGTTCAAGGTTTGGAGCTCATGGCTGTTGACTCCATTGCTCTGGACGTGTGGTGGCTCAGTCTGTCGTGATAGGGTGCAAGGCAGACGAGGCTGCTCAGTTGCTGCTGGCTGGGAATGAGAGAAGGATGGGAAGGGGCCAGGGTCCCAACAGCTCCTTCAAGGCTCATCCCAGCAACTTACTTACCTTAGCCTTTTGGCTAAGATCAAGTGCAAAATACCATTTTCAAAAAGGTAAACAACTACATTAACCTCCCCCTTAACAGTCCACCTTGCTTTTAATGCACTCATAAAAAACATTTATTAGCACTTAATGGATGGATACTTTTCTATGCTTAGGCTCAGCAATTCTTTCCTATGAATTTATGTCAGACATCTTTGTATGTGTACAGGAGGAGTGTACTCTTTTGACGTTCTTACCCCGCCATTCCTTCCCCTCTACCAAGCAGTTCTAGGAATCCTCTTTCATAAGGTCCCAGTATCTCCTTCAGTCATGCATTCCTGGATGTCTCAATGTCCTGAAGCCATTTAAAACATTTACTCTGCATGGGCAGTTTGAATTGAGGAAGATCCAGAAACCCCACAGTGAGGACACACGGCAGTCTTATCAGTTCATCTTCCCCTGGCTTCTACTTAGGAGCCACACTTTAGATCATACCTCATAATGATCCCAACAGAGAGGGCTCCCCTTCTCAGAGGAGTAATGGCCAATATGTCTCTTCCTGTACTACATTTAAAAAACTTAAAAATTTACATATTTCAATCATACCTCATATTCTTGAAATTCATTTTCTCTAATTACCTTGAGGTCTTGGTTAAAAATTCACTATGTGTGTGGCTATTTTAGTAGTGCCACTGTATCTTATGATCTTTCTAAATTCACGTGGTAGCTCTGGAAGTATACAGATTAATGCATCATTTTCTATGTGCACAGTCAACTGCTTTGATAACAATTTTCATTTCACTTTTGTGTTTCTTTTTACAATCAGTAACCTTGATTTGTGAATGAAGAGCAAATATTCTTGATACATTTTCTGTATAAGAGGGAAGGTATTCATTTTCTTATTATGACATATGAATAAGTATTGGCTGGATCAAGTGATTTTTCTGCGTCTATTGAGGTGATCCTGTGTGCTTTAAAATTACAGTCATATGATGATTAACATAGCTCAGTGAATTAACTGTGAATTATTAGGATGAACACCGGTGGTCATATTCTATACATATGGTTTTGGTTTGCAGCTAAACTTTTGATGAATTTTATAATTATGATTGTGAGGTATATTGGCTTTATTGCAATGCCATTATCAGTGGTGGCATGATTGTTAAGCTGAGCTCATAAATTTTTTTTTTTTATGTTATGGCTTGTTCAGCCCACCATGGCAGTGGGGCTGGTGGAGCATGTAGTGCTGGGGATCGAATCGCGGTCCTTGTGGTTGCCTAAGCTTCCTTAAGCAGGCGCTCTAGACCGCTGAGGTATTTCATCAGCCCTGAGCTCATAAAATTTATTAGGAAATGTTCATCTTTCTATTTACTGAAGATGATTTAACATGTTCATGACAGTATCATAACTGATATATCTTGATGCCAGGCTGGTTGAACCATGGATGGTACATGCGTGATTATTTCATGTATGACTGTTTCACTTGTAGAACTAGGATGTAGTACAGGCTACCTGATGGGACAGTCATGCATGTTACACCTGTTCAAGCTGGTGTGAATTTGTTAAGTTTAGTGCTTCAGTATTGCTAAATTTTTAATCTTTGATAGAGTTCACTCATAAATCTACATGGGATCTTGAGCTTTCTTTGTGGGAAGGCTTTAAATGATAACTTCAAATTCTTTAGTAAATTACAGGCTATACAGATTTTGTATTTCTTGTTGATTGACTTCAGGAAGTTGTGCTTTTCAAAGAGAGGCTTACACCTTTCATTTAAATTGTGACATTTATTAACATAATGCAGTCTACTCTATTACGCAGTTTATTTGATGTAGGCACATTATATACTATCTCTTTGCTATTTGCAAGAGGATATAGCAAATATCCTTTGCAGTTTCTCTTTTGTGAGTCTTGCTAAAGATGTGTTATTTTCATTAAATCTGCAGTGAGTAAAGTGGTAGGAAATTTCGGGAGAGTTCTCAAAATTTTTAAGAGGAACTAAGGGGAAATTCTATGCTTGTCAAATATTTCTGAAAAAAAAAACAATCCCTGCATGGGATTAATGGCAGGCTGGATGTAACAGAAGAGAGGATCAAGTTGGAGACAGAGGAATACAAGTGACTCGTGCCAAAGCACATGAAGAATAAAGTGTTATGAACACAAATAGAATTTTAGTAGCTTGGGGGAGATTTCCAAGCAGTGTATCATATGGGTAAGTGGAATTTTAAAAAAGTTAAGATAAAATTAGTTATTAACAATATTTTAAAAATGTTGACCATCATAATTTTCCAATTTTGATTTAAAAAAAAACTCAGCTGTATACCCAGGAAGGTAAATAAAGCTAAAACAGGATTCAAAGACAATCCCCGCCCAAGCCGTAACAGTCAAGCTGCTGCCGTTTTGTCATTGTGCTTTTTGTTTTCGAGACAAGGTCTCACTACATAGTCTAGGTTGGCCTCGAACCCACTGCAGTGCTCTTGCTTCAGTCTCCTGGGTTTACAGGAGGGCACCATCGCAGCCAGCCTGAAATATTTTTCACCCTGCTTTTCAGAGTGAGAAATACATCCTACATATCTTACGTACTAGGGTTGGCTGACTTTTCGTTAGTAGCAGTGGAAGTCAGCAAGCAATGGAATGGTGTCTGTTCTGTGAGAAATTGATGGCCAGCTCAGAATTCTTTCTCAGTGGACATATATTTCAAAAATGATGAAATAAAAGGCCTTGCCAAAAACATTAAGACAGGGAGATCTGTCATTGCAGTCGTGCCAAAAGGAGTTCTTTTGACGCAAAGGAAATAAGGGCACATTGGAAATTCAGATCTGCCAGGACTGAACGGAGAGTCCCAGCGTCCTGGCTCTAGGGGACCAGTGTCTGGCTGTGGCTTCTCCAAGGATGGTGTCCTCAGAAGATTTTTCCTGTGGCTGAAAGTGACACATTGTCTCTCCTGCTTATTTCTAAAGTGTGCTTCTCCAGGACTCACATTTATTTGAACTTCTTGCTCAAAACCCAGCACAGTTCTTTCTGTGGTTTAGAACTGGCACTGGTAGCTCCCATGAAGTTAAAACATGTTACGAGGATAGAGAGAGGCCATGTACTACAAAGCTGTATCTGGGGCATTCTCAGTGCTACATTTATGTTAATAGCATTATCAACTATAATACTTTCTAGTACTTAGCATGGTCTGGGCCTACCATTCTACATGTGTTGATCTTACTGGAGAGTTAAACAAAGATCTCTGCCTTCATGAAGCTTACATAGTAGCAGACAATGCACAGAATGTATGAGCCAATTATTGGGGGTACCAAAGGCGTTAAGTGCTAACTAAAAACAGAAAGTTAGAGCAGGGTAGGGTGTATCAGAAAATCCAGAAGCCAGAGCATTTCAGTACACTATAGTGTGGTCGAAGCACTCTGAGTGTATTTGAATAAAGGCTTGATGTAAATGATGGAGTTTGTCATGACACTCTCTGAGGACGAGTACTCACTGTGGAGGAGATACCTACTGCAAGGGCCCTAAGGCAGGAGAAGCTTGGTAGGTGAGTGGGGCAAGACAGAATGCTGAGGTCTGAAAGTTTTGTTCTTGGAATTCGTGTGTTGACACGTTGACACATAATTCCCCACGTGCAGGGTTAAGAGCTGGGGTGCTTAGGGTGATTGAGTCTCAAGGATGAGACCTGTGCCTCATAAAGAGGCATGATTGAGCATGTAAGCCCCTTTGGCTTCTTAACTTGTCCTTTCATACAATATATGAGGAATGAACCCTCTCTGGATGCTGAATTTGCAATACCTCGATCCTGAACATTTTAGCTTTTATAATTATGAGCAATAATTTCCACTGTTTACAAATCAGTTTATGATATTTTAGCCTAGCAATCTTTTAAGTTTTTTAAAAATTTATATACTGGGTAGAGGGTCTTGCTATGTAGTTCAGACTAGTAGTGATCCTCCTGTCTCAGTCTCCTCAGTGCTGGGATTATAAGTGTGTGCCACCACGCCTAGTTTTGGGGTTGGCACAGTGTGCCCATGGTTCTGGTGTCAGCAGGGTATGTGGTACAGGAAATTGAACTCGGGCCCTTGCAGTTGGGCCACTTAGCTATCTCCCCAGCCCCTATTCTAACAATCTTAATGGACTGAGATAAAAAGAGCGCTATGAAGTGAGGTCATTGTCACCCCTCTGTTTCCTACTGTATTTGTAGACATCATTTCTATGTTGCCTCTTGAAATCCTTTCTCTGGGTCCATTGAATAAGTGTTTCTCCCCTCTAGTGCACTGAAAATCAGCCAACAAGGACTGTGTAGTTTGTTTGGTGCTACTAGAGTCCTTACGCACATATTACATCCAAATTCTATAGTGCCTGTTGAATAGATAAGTGAATATATGACACAAGTATCCTTGTTCCAATTTTTTTTTTTTGTCTTTTGAGACAGGGCCTCACTATACAGTTCAGGCTGGCCTTGAGCTCACTTTTGTAGCCCAGGCTGGTCTCGAGCTCACACTGATTCTCCTGTCTCAGCCTCCCAAGCGCTGGGATTACAGGCATGTGCCACCACGCTCAGCCCTTGCTCCAGTTTATTTGTGCTTTGCACATAGACAAGGCAGGGCACCTTGCTCTGTTTCTCTACTTGTTCTGTTAACCCAGACTGCAAGCTGGGCGATACCAGAGCCCTTAGCAGTCTTGTTCTCTGATACTTTCTCAGAGACTTTCATTGTCCCTACCATGTGGATGTGCCCAATAAATGTGTATGGGATGGATGGTGAAAAATATATGTTCACCCACAGAATAATGTCTATTTGTATCTGTGTAATTTGCTTATACATAATTTGAAGAAAGTGTTCATATTAGAAATGTCATTGTCTGCACGTTCTATTACCTGAGAGTGCATATCTTGTAGGTCTGGCCACCAACGAAGTATAGCACAAATGGCCTACATGGCACAGACATTACTCCAACAGAGCAGGTATGCTATTTCCTTATCAGGACAGAGGTATACTATTGTTACACAAAACAGACATGTGCCCTGAGAAACAATATTAGTGCCTAGAGTCCACTGATTCCATTAGTTTGGGTTTTGCTTGTTGTAATTTCCAACATGGCATGTTTATGAAAACAGGATATTACCAGTTTCCATTACAATGAAAATACTGTATTTTTCATTATATTACACTATCTGAGAATAGTGTCATAAATTTCAACTTGGGCATCAAAAATACAGAACATGTAGATCTTGCTAGGGTGAGAACAGGAAAGAATGATTAAAATCTGAAAGGTATAACAGACACTGTGAGAAGCAAAGAATCTGTTGAATGGGAAGAAAAAACTGGGACGAGGAAAAAGACAAATGAAAGGAAAGAGGGTATATTTAGGTACATATTTGGATTGTCTGGATACCTGTACTGTCAATTCCTGCTAGTCATTTGAAAGGAGACGTTAATACCTAAAATTGTTTTTCTTTTTACTCTTATTTTTTTCTCTTAAATTTGTCATAGTTTGTTATTATTATTATTTATTTATTTATTTATTTATTTATTTATTTATTTATTTTGGTGGGACCAGAGTTCGAACTCACAACCTTGCACTTGCCCAGCAGGCACTTGTGCCTCGGAGCTATCTCCCCAGCCCCTATAGTTTGTTATTATTATTATTTTTTTCTTCAAGCCAACTTTGCATGTTTATGTCTGTTATCAGAACAACTAATTTGAAGATAGTATCGGGTAATACAGCAACCGTTGTCGAATTCCTATCTTTGTTTAGTGAAATTTTGTGTCATTTCTAATGCTGTTTTTTAATCACTATTTTGTATTCTTTAAAAATAAAAAATATTACAAATAAGATGTATACAATTCATATTCCACTTCATACATATTGTACTGGCATGCATTAGCCAGTGACATATGAGGATGTTTTGGGGGTTGTCTTGAATACTTTTCTCCCTTGCTGGGACAAAATACCTGACACCCAAAATCAAGGAAAGTGTGTGGAGGTTTCCGTCCATGCTCAGCTGGCTCCAAGGCAGAGCAGCACAGGGCACAGGGCAACCACACATGGCAGAGGAAAACAGCAAACACAGCAAGAGCTAAAGGGAGGAGCGGCGGCGGAGAGCAGGCCTCTTGTCTCCCTTCCTTATATTGCATTGAGGCTGCCTGCCCCGGGGTGGGTGGGTAGCGGGCCCACCCATGATCCCAACACTGGGCCATGAAGCAATCCCAAACTCTAGAAGCTGCCCCATGACTGCATGAGGCTTTGGGGGGGACATCTCAAAACAAACCATAGTGGGGGTGACTCGCAGAGAAGATTAACGGCAGGAAAGGGAGGCCAACTGGACAGCATCGCAGGGATTTAAGGCCATCTCCACAGACTTTCTAGAGTGAGCCATTGTCACTTTCTTTTTCTTATTTTTTTTAAGTTGATTTCTCCAAAATATGGAGAATATAAATACAGTCACTTTATTTTTAAAAAGCAGACACAAATGATATAAATGTTATAAACCCAGGAGTCAGTCTGTCTGTCTGTCTGTCTGTCTGTCTGCCTTTTTGAGACAGGGTCTCGCTATGCAGTTCAGGCTGGCCTTGAGCTCACTTTTGTAGCCCAGGCTGGTCTCATACTTGCACTGATCCTCCTGCCTCAGCTTCCCAAGTGCTGGGATTACCGGTGTGTGCCATCACGCCTGGCAAACCCAGGAGTTTTAAATGCTTCTATTTTGACCAATTCAGTCAAAAACCTACACAAGTTTGTTCTCAGGAGCTATCATATCACTTGTCTCTGTGTAGGACAATGAATTCTAAAAATTCTCATAGGTGTTCAATATTTCAAATTTCACTATTACAGAAAAAGCTAGAAAGACCCATGATCTCCAGTAGTTTCAATGGATAAGGTAAAGGCTGTTTGCTGTAATCCCCTTTACCAGTGTTGGCCACAACTGTGTAATATTTTCACAGGGAAAGTATGCCCACTCTTTTATTTCCTAGAAAAGGACAGGCAGGGAGTAGATGTAGCGGATCTAGAAGAGGAAAGAGAATTCCCGAAGTCCTTCCCTTCAGTAACTTTCTTTTTAGAGTCATCACAAAGCAATCACTTCCCCTCGCCCTTCTGTCAGCTTTGCACCACACAGGAGATTTTCGTCCTCAACTCTACTCATCCAAATGCCTGTTGGGTCCCTGGGTTCCTCGTCCCTGTCTGCTTTGTGGGCCCCCTCGGTGCTGTTCACCTCAGAACTTCTACTTCAGCACATGCGGTACTGGCCCGCTTCTCACGAGCAGGCCCTTGTGTTGAGCTCACCAGCTGCTTTGCTCCTCTGTCCTCCGAAAGCCCAGCAGCTTCCACGCCTGCACATTTCTGCCAATGCTGTTCGACACCTCCTCTTCAAATAATTGCCATAGGCAACACAAGTTACTTATGGCTGGGGACTTTCTAGGGGAGATGCTAGATTCTTGCATCGAAGAGTGAGGGAGACAGAGCGAGGCTCACGCCTAAAGATGTGGCTAACAATTCTCAGTGCACAAAAGGTTTCAACTGCAGACCATGGGGAGGTAGTTAAAGAAAATAATTACATCTCCGGGACAAAGGAAGATTAATAAATTGAGGCTTTGCGAAACTACTTAGGACCTTAGGAGAGCAGCTCGAAAACCAAAGCAAAGGGAATGAGATAATGAAAGAATAACTGGCCCCGTCAAATGTAGCAAAGGACTGTGGGTCTTGAGAAATATGTTAATGGCTGAACTCATCGGTGAATCAGAGCCCCGCGCATCGCCCTAATCCCACCCTGGCAGGCAGGAATGTCACTCGCTCAGTCTCCTCAGAAGGTGTGTGGTTCCTACATCCTGCCCCTGCTGCCCGGGTCACTTCTGACAAGCTCAAGAAAGTTTCTAGATGAAACAAGCAGTGTCGTTCTAGCAGTCACTATTGTCCCACGGACTTTTCAGTGCTTTTAGAGAATTTTTCATTCTTGGGCTGGGGAGGGGATAGTTTGGCCGTCTCAGCGCCTACCTGGCAAGTGCAAGGACCCGGGGTGGATCCTCGGGAGTGAATGCTGAGCCGAGCTTGCCGTGCTCGCCCCCCCAAACCTGGTGGCGCATGCCTGTAATCCCAGGGCTGCGGAGGCTGAGACTGAAGGCGCACTGTGAGTCCGAGCTGTGTAGTGAGACCCTGTGCCACATAAATAAAGAAAAGATTAAGAAAAAGCAAATGATTTTCATTCTCATTTCATTCTTTTCTGCTAGTCCCTGGCCGGGATGCTCCTCTGTCCGCGCTGTTAGCCGGCAGGCCC
>PVJA010001767.1:29496-40315 GCA_004027025.1 Myocastor coypus | reverse complement strand
TTTTTTTTTTTTTTTGTCTTTTTGAGACAGGGTCTTGTTATGCAGTTCAAGCTGGCCTTGAGCTCACTTTCTGTAGCCCAGGCTGGTCTCAAACTCACACCAATTCTTCCACCAGCACTTTCCAAGTGCTGGGATTACAGGTGTGCACCACCACGGCCCGGATATTTTCCCTCCCTCCCTCCCTCCCTCCCTCCCTCTCTCCCTCCCTGCCTCCCTGCCTCCCTGCCTTCCTTCCTGCCTGCCTTCTGTCCTTTCTTTGCAGAACCACAGATGTGCCTGCTCTCGTAACCGGCGTGCGTGCGTAACGTCTGCCTCTACCCACCTCCTGTTGTGCCCTGTGTTCTGCTGCCTGCATCAGCGTCCTGGGCAGCCTTCCGCTGTAGCTGGCCACTCGCACGATTCCCCAGGGTATTCTCCTTCAGGCCTGTGCTATGGCTCCTGTTTCAGCATGGGCTCCGGCGCCCCTCTTTACCCCTCTGTCCCACAGCTGCCTTCTGCTCTCGCGTCTTCTCCACAGCCCACTAGGACGTGTGAGGCGCTTCCTCGCCGTCCTCACAATTCTCCGTGAAATGCCTGTTGTGTACCAGATCCTGTGCCAGGGTCTTGGGGTAAAGCTGGGAACAAAACGAACTGCAAACATCTCTCTTGTCAAAGATGAAAAGGGGTAAATTTATGATTTGTTAGACAATCAGCAATATGCAGAGAAATTAAGCAGGGCACGAGAGAGGAGGACTGCCGGGGACAGGGTCGTTGCTGCTTTATCATGTGCAGTGAGCGGGGACTGTGTCACCTGCAGGCCTGGGAAACCCCACCGGAACTGGCTGGTTCCCCGAAGGTGGCAGCAGTGGGGACGCAACAAGGACGGAGGAGGAGTCTGGGTAGTGCTCCTTATGGAAATCATTTTAACATGGCAGACACCGCAGTGTATTTCTTCTTCTTTTTTTTTTTTTTTGCGGGACTGGGGCTCAAACTTACGACCTTGCACTTGCCAGGCAGGCACTTGTGCCTCAGAGCTATCTCTCCATCCCTGTATTTCTTCTTAATGAGACCGACCGAGTGGAGTTGGGCGCATTGATAATTAACAAGCAAGGTCACAAGCCACTCACTTTGCAGAGTAACCTGTAAACTGGGGCCATAAGTAAGCACCCAGGCATGGGCAAGACCGTCGGAAAAATCATTCTTAAAATAGACTGTAATATGCTAGGCACAGCGGGCAGATTAAAAACAACCTGAAAATACCTTGCTAAACAGGAACATCTCAGAGACCAGGCACGTACGCCCCTTGCCACTTCGTTTTCCTTGAACAACTTAGGCTTCAGTGCCTCAGTTTCTTCCCCGTAAAAATGGAATACTAGAAACAGGATTGATAGGTTTTTTAAATGATATTCAAATGAGCTAACGTATAGAAAATACCCCCACATGCCTTCTTCCTTTCCTTCCTCTCCCTTCCGGTCACGCGCCCCCTGCCCACGTCCTTGTCCAGAGTGCTCCCCGCTGTTGTCCTCCTGGTCCTCCGCAGCCAATGCGAGGGTCTGGGTGTTGACTTTCTTTCTTGCCCTTAGCCCCGCACTTTCTGCAGCGTGCCCGTTTACTCACTGCGGGGCGCTGCCGATCTCCGCACTCTCCTAGCTTCTGTACCACGCGTCAGTGTGTCCCACAGCCGTGCAGTCACTCGCTCTGTTCTTCACTCGGAGCGCAAGCTCCCTGGCTTGCACAACCCACATCCGGCTCTGCATCTTTGCTGATTGCTCAGCGTATGCAGCCACGTGTGGCCCGTGTGGTACCAGCCTCCAACAGGCACTTCCGTGGCACTCCTAAGCCTCGCCAGCTCCTTCAGCTACTGCCTACTTCCAGGTAGCACTATTCTTACTGTAGGTTTTTCTTGGAATGGAGTAGAAAATAACTGATCTGAATTTAGTTCCCAGTTCAGAAAAGAATATGCTTATGTTTTACTTCAATTTCAGTAGTGTTGTGAAAGTATGTGCTGGAGTTGAAAGGACCGAGAAGACCCAACGAAGGTGGCTCAGACGACTCACTGAGATGCTGTCCCCAGTGAGGGAGGAACCTCCGAAACAGGTCAGCTTTATTCAGGATCATCAGCGTGGTCTCGTGCACAGTGACCTCAGCAAAGGAGAACTGTGTGCTCAGACATGGCCGTGACCACGGTCTCATTAGAGCACAGGAGGACCACGTGCTCAGTCACGAACGTGACCACGGTCTCCAGCAACTTCCATCCTTCTCCCATCCTAGGGTTCATTCAGGGGTCAACCAATAGCATCCCAAGAAAGAAAGGGAGACAGCCACAAATAGAGAACCCACAGGTGAAGCTGCCCCGCCGCAGCTGCCTCTGCGCCCGTCCGCCACACTCTGCTTTTTGAAACGCCCATCAGGCTACACAGTAGAAGGAGGGATCTGAGTAGGCACGGAGGCATCTGTAAGCTGGTTCCCATCCATTGGCTAAAATATAATTTAACGAACAGCTATGAAGGCCATCTGCCACAATTCCCGATGATCGCTAATCATAAAGGAAGCCAAGCTATTCCTGGTATCAGAATTCTTTCTCCCTTTTGAAGATTTCAGCAGAGCGCTGAAGATGTTGGCAGAGATGCCATGCAGACTAGGTGGGCTTAGAAATTCCCCGACCCTCCCAGCTATGAGTCAGCGTCCTGAGGCTACGCCAATCCCCCGCCCCCAGAATAATAATTCAGAGGAGGAGAAATTGTCTCTGGCTTACAGTCATGGGAGTGTCGGGCCGGGCCGCTGCTCGCAGGCCCGAGGGAGGGCTGGTGGGGCCTCCTGGGAGGGGGGGCAGCTCAGCACAGGGCTCCCAGGAAGGAGAGGGGGGCACATGAGTGGGGGACAGGGGGCCAGTGAGGGAGCAGAGGTGGTCCCCGGGTCCACACCCCTAGGTCCATTGTGGGCCGCAGATCCTGTTCCCTTCGCCTCGGATTCATCTTGTCAGGTTAAGGCTGGTTCATGGGTTAATTCACTTCAGAACATTGCTGCATTGGGACCAAGCCTTCAACAATGTGACCTTCTGGGAGGCATCTTAGATCTAAGTTGTCACGGTGGCCACCTGTCCCTGAGCTCTTACACAAGAAGATAAGGGGAGGGGAATTAAATAAGAGAAGAGCTTTTGAAACTGCGTGGGCTTTTGCTGTTAATCTTAGGCCAGAGGTGTGATTCAGCAGCCAGATGCAGCTAGGCTGATGCCACGGAAATCTCCTCCTCGGAGGCCTGAACCGACAGAAGCCGAGAGGGCATGCAGAAAGAAGAGTCCCCCACTGGGCTGGGGTGGCTCCCTGTGCCTGGGCCTTTCTAGGGATGAGAGGAGTGGGGTGAGGAGAACCTCATGCCTCGAGCCCTGTTGCCTGAGAGCGGGGGGACTCCGGGGTGGCAGGAGATGGATTTTCTGGGCGGCGCAGGAACAGCAGTGACCACCAGCAGCACTTAATGGAACACTTCCCATGGGTTAGACCCAGGTCTCAGTGCCTCATGCATTAGCTCGTTTAATCCTTGATGCATCTTTTAATCCCTCATTAATTTCTGTTTAAATGGTTTTGATTAATCTTCTACTTCTATGAAGTAAGTTCTACTACTAAACTTACTCTGTGCAGGAGGAATACCAAGGCCTAGAAGGCTTTTTAGCAAGATGTCACTTGCTCAAGGTTGCCCAATAAATCATGGTCAAACACTCAACCAGTCACCACCGTACTTCCTCCCCTTGGGAGTTTCGACAGAGCTGCAGAGGCACTGCAGGCTTTGATCTGAAATGGGCGCGCACCATTGAGAATACTTTTTTTTTTTTCAAAAGAATACAATTTGTGAGAAAATGAAGACAGCGCAACTCAGCAAATGTAACACTTCTGTATGCAAAGGGCGGCAGGAGGGGCCGGAAGTGGAGAGTTCGGGAGAGCTGGTGAGCGGACGCATGCGCGGCCATCTCTAAGAGCGGATGTAGTAACGGGAGCTCGGGGCTAGAGAGGTCTACCTGGGCGCTTAGGGAAAGCACTAAGTTCTACTCAGCATATTGCTTTAGACATGCGAAGGTCATGTAAAGGTAAAGGGGGAGGGGAGGGAATTCTACGAAGAAGAGAGGAGGCAGAGCAGTATTTCACAATAGTGTCTGTCTGAGCTGATAGACACTATTTAGTAAAACCTGTGTTTGGTTTTACTAAAATCTCAAAGCTAGTGGCTCTATGGTGGGTGGGGAGGCTGGGGAAATAAGCAAGGCTCATCATGTCTTTGAAATTTTATATGTTGCCCTATTGAGTTAGATGTGGCGCACATCCTGGAGACATTAAAACATATCCCGAAGGTGGGCTCAAATTAGTGGAGATCAGGGCCACAGAATGGACCCGGATCAGCTGCAGAAATGTAGGCTAAAAGAAAGGTGACAGTTCAGATTTACAGAGTGAGCACCTTCTATGCAGTGAATTAAGTTAAAAAAAAAAAAAAAGAGTTTGTGATCAAAAAGAATCTAGACTATTACTTTATATTACCCACAAAAACAAACCAGGTAAGTTAAGCATCTGAATATTAAAGACATTTAAAAGTATTTGAAGTGTACTGGAACACATTTTTATACAACTGGAGCTATTTAAAAGGACATTTTAAATAATGTATAAGTTCCAGAAGCCATAAAAGAAAACGGAGAGATAAATTCCCATAAAATTAAAAATTATCTCTGCACAATAAAAGGCATGATAAAACTAAAAGACAACATGCTGAGAAAACCCTTTGCTGCATATTTCATGGGTGACTGGCTCTCATGTAGAATGTATACAGCACGTCTATAAATCATTCAAAAATATAAGTACGAATAGAGGTTGTAAATGGGCAATTTACAGGAGACATCCCGAAGGCCAATAAATGCACAAGGAGATGGCCATCAACACTAAATTAGATAACCAGGGGTAAAATATAAATGGCAGGAAGCTTTGATGGGGATGTCAAAATGCAATTGTTGGCTCTATGAATTTCTCTAGCCTTTCTGGGAGGCAACTTGGTGGATGTATTCAAATAAGCAATGCCCTCTGGTGGAGAGCCACACCAACTGTCTGGTTATTTATTTTATTTTATTATTTTAGTTTTTGGAGGAGGACGGGATCAAAGCACCTCTAGGTGGGTGGTTCTGTCTACCCCTACAGTAGGTGTTAGGACAATCTGTCTTTCCCTGGACAAAGGGTTGATGGTACGGGAGGAGACAGATAATGACTCGAATCAAATCAGAGTGAATCTTTGGAATTTTGCTTAGGATTCAGTATCAAAGTGCACTTTCCATTCTTGCAGGGTATAGACAAGAAAGTAGGGTGACCTAGCAAGTATATTGGTAGCCAACTGAAATCAGTGATGTGCGTTACCTTTATGAACACAGGCATCTTTTTGTTTTAAGCAAAATAAAAATAGCAATAATAACATTAGAAATGATACAGAATTTCAAAAAAAATAAGATGATAAGAATTCAGCAATGGTTGTAATACTACACATTGTTGTGGAAGTTGAATATTAAGAGAAAATGAATGGGAAGAAGTGGAGTCCATTCAATCAGTCTTTCCCAAAGTGGATTCTTTACTGAGTTTGTGTCGCATAAATCTAATTTCCACCTTTGCTTTTATTGGTCTGGATCTGGTTTTCTATTATTGCATTCCAGATGTCCTACCTGGTATATGAACATTTGTGCTCTAACTGAACAATTTAATTCTAAGCTTCTACTGTAAATAAGTATACTTGGATATGCACACAAGAGTGTTTACTACAGCATTACTTGTGGCAGTGGAAAGCTGGACATAACCTATTAATTCACATAACCTATTCATTCAACCTATTAGTAGACAAATGACGTAGATCTATATATGGGAGACCACACAGCTTTGCATGAAGAACTTTTGTTTACAGGATGCAGTGGGCCTTTGTTTACTTTGAGTGTACACAGAAGTATTTATAAGAACACATATATGGACCTAAATAGACAGGAGCCTGAGTGGGTACCCACCAGATACTGTCAGTAGCTATCTCTAGGCTTAGACAAAGGATTGTTTACTTTGTACAGTCTTCATTATATAATATACAAGTAATCAATGAGTATTGCTTGAATACAGATATGTGTCTACTTTCAGAAAATGCAATGTGACGCTGCATCTGAAGCATACTGTGCCATCATTGGGCCAGGCCGGCTGCGCGTGCTAAAGCTGTAGTCTGGATGATGCTTCTCCGTGACGTCTCTTAAAACCAAAGGCCCTTTCCCTCAGTGAAGCTAAGTTAGTGCAGCATTGCCTCAGTAACACAGCTGCATATGTTCAAAGCACAACTTAGACACTGCTGAGGGGAGCAGGGGCTGCAGTAGGACCGGAGCCAGCTGGGAGATGAGTGAGGAGGCTATTGTAACAGTTTGGGCGAAAGATGAGGGCTCCAAGAAGAGTGCTACTAGTACGGTAGAGAAATCATCTAGCTAAGTACCTAAGGCATCACCTGGCCCCTTGGGGAGGCAGAGGCAAAAAGATGGCAGCTTTGAGTCTGGCCTGGGCAACTTAGTAAATTAGTGAGAGCCTGTCTGGTAATAATAATAATAATAATAATAATAATAATAATAATAATAATAATAAAATTAAAAAATGGGCTGGGAATGCAGCTCTGTGCAAAGGCCCTGGGTTCAATTTTTGCCTTTGGAAAAAAAAAGGTACTGAGCTCTTTCCCACCTTGCAAGATGGCGGGTGAAACAACTGAGAAGCCAGACACTAGAGAGAGGAAACCCGAAGCCACGAAGGCTGCTGCCAGGGGGACTGGTAAAAAGGTAAGGGGAAGGCAAAAAAGTCCAAGAAGGGGCAGCTCCACTGCAGCCAGAATCCTGCCCTGGTTAGGGAAGTTGGTAGATACCCGATCTGCTACGTATTCTAGAAAGGTTTTGTGCAAGAGAAAGTACACAGCTGCTAAATCAAAAGTTGAGAATAAAAATAAGGCCAAAGTTCTTGCTACCATCACAAAACCAGTCGGTGGGGACAAGAATGGAGGTGCCAGGTGGTTAAGCTTTGGAAAACGCCTAGATATTGCCCTACTGAAGATGTACCCCCAAAGCTCTTATTGTCACTGGAAACTTTTTCATTCGCAACAAGATGAAAGCCATGGCAAGAAACCCTTCAGTCAGCATGTGAGGAAACACTGAGCTAGCATTGCTCCTGGCACCATCTTGATCATTCTCACCAGGCATCACAAAGACAAGAGAGTGTTCTTTCTGAAGCAGTTGGCCAGAGGCTTGCTACTTGTGACAGGGTCTCCTAGTCTTAATCATGCTCCTCTACAAAGAACAAAAATTTGTCATTGCCACCTCAACAAAAATTGATATCAGCAAATGAAAATCCCCGAGCACCACACTGATGCTTAGTCCAAGAAGAAGCTGCGGAAACCCAGACACCAGGAGGGTGAGATCTTCAACACTGAGAAAGAGAGATACCAGATCTCAGAGCAGCGCAAGGTGGATCAGAAAGCGGTGGACTCAGATTTTAGCAAAACTCAAAGCTGTTCCTCACCTCCAGGGCTACCTGAGATCTGTTTTTGCTCTGACAAATGGAATTTATCCTCACAAATTAGTGTTCTCAATTTCTTACTAAGAACCTAATTAAATAACTGATACAAAAAGAAAGAACAAAGAAAATGACATCATCTACACCAAGCAGTCACTCACCAAACTTGGCGTTCAGGATCTGTGGTTCCTCCACTGCCTCTTCTGTTTCTTTGCTGTGAAGGACTCCGGAAGTACTGAGAATGAAAACCAGCCAATAAGAGCAGAAGGGACTTTGGTAAGGTGTTAGGTGGACCTAATGAGTGCAGATGTATTAATATCTATATTGTTTTTGTATTTTGTATCTGTGTAAACATTTGTGTAAAATTCTATAACGTGAACACAGGACAATTTTTTAAGAATATTGATTGATTTGTTTCTGTATATAGGACAGGGTCGTAGATTGGACTCATAGTGATCCTCCTGTTTTCAACCTCCCAAAGTGCTGAGATTACAGGTGTGTGCCACCATGCCTAGTCTGAATAATTGCCTCAGTGCGCCCCAGGGTGGGTCCAGCATGGCATGCCAGGGCATCAAACCCTGGCCACTGCGCTCTGTCTACGCAGGTGCTTTAGTCTGCTGGGCTATCAGGCTGGCCTCAGAGAACAAACTTTGTTTTCCGATTTGGGTGTACATTCTGCTGAAGCAAGCTCGACATTTTGTTTGCAAATGCACATGAATCAGCAGCAAAAATGATCAAGGATCACCACAATGTAATAAAAAAAGTGGGAGTTGTACTGAGAAGCAGAAGATAATTATGCAACTTTCTATGATCTTAATACTGGAAAGCAGAAATTCAGACACATCCATAAGCAGCAGCACCCAATGGCTCTCCTTCCCAGGAGTTTGATGGTCTTTTCTGAGTACGTCATGGTTCAAAGACAAGCATGAAAAAACAATTCACAACTTAAGAAAAAATGTCCAGAACCTTTTGGGTTAGAAATTATGAGGCTGAGCTGAGCGTTGCTTACTGGCAATACTTTAAATACGGTATCTAAAGTAAAATGAGTTCATGTTTAATTGTTTCGATCAATCTTACATACCTATGTCTATTTATTTAAACTGTTCCAATGATGAAAATATGTAATATAACCATTGTTAAATTTTTCTGGTTTTGAAATTCTGTACTATATGTACTCTTACTTGTAACTATTTTTCTATCTTTGTTTCTGCTATTTTTAGTCTTTAAAATAAAAAAATGAAACAAAGTTAAAATAAGCGTTCAGTTTACGTTTATAAGGATAACAAAAATAAATGAATCATGCAAATACACTAAAGTTAATGAAGATAGAAGAATAAGTTAATGAGTTGGAAAATAGAAAAATAGAGCTAATAAATATAATCCAAATCTTATTCTTTGACATAAACAACAAATTAAATATAGCAAAAGCTATTTCAACCAAGAAAAAAGGGAGAAACTTCAAATATAAAAACTGGCAAGTAATTAAGGAGCAAGTAATCGTAGAAATAAAGTAAATTAAAAGGCAGAGGACTATTTAACTCAAGTCTCTGCAAATTAGAAAACTACATAACAAGGCCAAATTTCCAGGCCAATGTAATTTATTTGTCATAACCCCAGAAGATTGTAACTCTTAGTAGAGTAATTTTCATGGAAGATGAAAAGTTAGCAGAGACTGCCTTTGCAGAGATAGATGTCCACCTTAACACTAAAATGCGGGTAATCCCCAAACTATGTGCACTCTGTGAGCTTAAAAAATCACACACCTGCACACACACACACACACACACACACACACACACACACACATGCACATACACACACACGATCAACTTCGCTCATAAATATTTTAACAGAACCTGAAAGGAGGGGTCCACATCACATTAAAACAATGGGATAAGGTGATAGAATGAAGTGGCTGGGGAGACAGCTCCGTGGCACGAGTGCCTGCCTGGCAAGTGCAAGGTCATGAGTTCAAACCCTGGTCCCAGAAAAATAAAGAGGATAGAATAAAATTTATTCTGGAATGCACAAGGTGGTTCATCAGAGGAGAACAATTATATGCTCAGCCTCACTGAGAGTGGAAAGGCACTTGACAAACTTCAACATCCATTCCTGATTACAACTCTCAGAATGGAAAATAAAGTAGAAAGGCCCCAAATAGGGCTAAGCACACAAATGACCATAGTGTATACGAAAACTCCACAGCAGAGAGGAATAAAGTGTGGTATGGATACCACTGAGCAATGTCATGAGTCTTTTTACTATTATTTAAATTATTTTACATGTATACTCTCTCTCATATATATTTTTTATATCATAAGTGCCACATGTGATATATATATAGTATTTATTTATTTACTTGTTATATATAGAGTACAGGGCCTACAGGGTCTCACTACACAGATCAGACTCACAGTGCTTCTCCTGTTTTCAGCTGCCCAAGTACTGAGGTTACAGGAGAGTGCCACCATGCCCAGTCTCAATCGCTGTCTCAGCACGCGCCGGGGTGGGGCCAGCAGGGCAGGCTGGGGCTTGAACCTTGTGTCCGTGGGTCTGCCTAAGCAGGTGCTTTAGTCTGCTGAGCTATCTGACCGGCCCTTCAATTTCTAAGTTTTGAGGTAGATTATTATGCCACCAAAGCTAGCTGCTCTGCGCCAGCCAGCATAGAGGCGTGTCCTTAGGGAGATGCACCTATAAGTCAAAGGTCCTCAATAACACTGTTGAATTAACGAGCATGTTTGAGGGAACACAGTGTCCATATCTAAAAGTACACTTCACGCACTAAAAATGGTGGCTTTGTAGGACAGAAGAACATGGAACAGGAGGAGGAAGAATGATAGGGAAAAGAGTGCAAAAGATTTAGAGCCAAAAGAAAGACTCGTAGCTTTGGAGGAAGACCGCTTGCGTTTTATATGTAGTAAACTTGATGTCAGTATGGATATCAGTGTGCAGAGGAAGGTACCAAAATAGCCACAGTGCTTGTTCAATTTGCGTTTTTTAAAGTCTGTGATTTAAAACTAGTGGAATAAGAAAATAAAAAACAGCTTGTGTCAACAGTCTTTCATGGCTATAATTATGTACTTGAGAAAATCACTTTAAAAGAAGAAAGGGCCGGGCGTGGTGGTGCACACCTGTAATCCCAGAACTCGGGAGGCTGAGGCAGGAGGATCAGTGTGAGTTTGAGACCAGCCTGGGCTACAAAAGTGAGCTCAAGGCCAGCCTGAACTGCATAGTGAAACACTGCCTCAAAAAGACACACACACACACACACACACACACACACACACACACACACACAA
>PVJA010001767.1:0-29396 GCA_004027025.1 Myocastor coypus | reverse complement strand
GCAAAGAGGACCCAGCCAGAGCACCTGTGCTGGTGGGCGTCCTCCTGCTTTTTGTCCCATCCAGGCTCCCATCTCGGGTTGGGTGGTGCCATCCAGGTTCAGGACAAGTGTACTCCATCAGCTTCTGGTCCGCAAGCCAAGTAATCCTGGAAACACCTTCACAGAGACACCTGGAGAGTGCTTGGATAATTCCTTCAGTGCGTCTCAATTTCCTCAAGTTGACACGATTACTCACCATACAGGGTAGCGCTTATTATAGCTCTTAGTTCTTTTTTTTAACCAACCCTAAAGCTATACTAAAACCACAGTTTTGCTTCGTCCTAGCTGGCTCAGCTGCAAATATGGGTGTCCATTTTTATGGACGAAGATTCTCAAGCGCTGAAAGCATTCCCAGATCATGCTGCAGGTGCGGGACTGCTCCTGGCTGCCACATATGTAAGTGTGTTCATGAGTTACACACAACTGTCACTGGCCGAATACCAGCCAGTAACTACTGCGGAGCAGATTACGTCATTCAGATATGCATGAACCCTGGCATGTTTTCAAACCATGCCAGTTTGGCTCATTGCGGATTACTGGCTAAAGCGAGAACCCTCCCGTGTCTATCAGTGGGTTTGCCAGCCTCCGAGAGGCTCCCTTAAAATAAGGCGGCCCGGCCCTCCTTCGCCGGCAACTCGTAGCTACGTGCAGAAACTTCTGCAGGACGACAGAGTAGGTGTGGTTCATAAAGTGAGGGACACCAGAGTCAAGGAGAGGCAGACGTGCTAAAGGTCTTCAGATCAGTTTGATACGCCTAACACACCGCAGTGAACTGGTTCTTGCTGCAGAACAAGGGATGGGTATTGGCTTTACTTTTCATTTAATTATTACTTAAGCCGTGCTCTGCTCTTTGGGGCATGGCTGGTTTTGCCAAAAGCTTCTGCAGCTGCCAGATGTGGCCAAGCGGAAAGCACTCTGCGTGGGGCATCTTCTGACTGGGTGAGGACTCTCAGAAAAGCGATGCAGAGGATCACGACATGGTGGCTGGTGAGTGAGGTTCAATTCCTTACGTGGGGCTGCGGCTGGCTGTAGGTAACGTGTGCGTGGCTAACAGGTTTGTCCTAAGAAGCTCTCTTGTTAGAGGAATCCTGGAGAATATTTGTCTCATTCAAGAAGATGACATTGGAATAAATGTTCCCTGGATTGCATCGCCCTGGGTGGGGGTGTCCTGCTAGGTAGAACCTTCTAGAGTCTCTGCTTGGCGGTGCTGTAGCAAATGCTCGCTCTTTATTCATACTGTGAAAGCTCTGCATGGAATCTGCTTTCTGTGTAGGAGGAGTTGGCTGAGCTCCTCAGGCACTTGCGCGAGTGCCTTTTCCCCTGCAGGCCAGGTCACGCTGTCCGTTGCCCTGTTCAGAGCAGGCGTGCTGTAGCCGCATCCTCGCTGGGCTTCCTGTAGCCTCAGTACAGCCCCAACAATGGGCTGCTCCTTGCTTTCAGGGGAAATTTCCCGCAGGCGTTTTCCTTTGGGAATCGTTCAGCTCAGACATCCAGGGTTGGTACTGTTTGAGGTCCTGCTCCTCCCCTTCTGGGCACATGTCTGCTGTCTCTCTGCCTGGTTCCAGGCCAGGGTTTCTGGAGGAGTCGGTGTCACCAGGGACATCCTGGGTTTCTCCTGACCACCGCTCCTTCCTTTCTTTTCTGCTTTCCTGAGGATGGTTGCATCTCAGAGGATTCAGTCACATTTTCTCTTCCCCTGAGCTCTGTGGCTCCTGTCAGCGCTCTCCTCAGACAAGGCTCCCCCTGAAGAGGGGGAGAACGGCCTTGCTCTTCATGACAGTGAGCCTTCCAGAGACAGGACGTGACCGCAGCCCCAAGCTCACTCATTTATCGCCATGTGCCAATGCTGCACTTCCACCTGAGTATGGAGGGGGTTTTTCTTGTAATTGGTTTGAGTATAAATTTCTTTTTGTATGTTTTACTTTTTTCCGGAAGAATTTGTTTTAGACACTGTAGGGTGGTCCTGGCAGTGAGTGTTCTCTGGAAGGTCTGTGGTGAGCTGCACAGGCAAACTGCTGAGGCGAGTGGGTGTGTGCGGCCACTCGGTGGTGGCCTGGGCAGGGCAGCCTGGCTTGGACCCGGGTCAGCTCTGAGCACCGTGCGGTTATCATCCTCCCCATGGCATGAGACATGGCTGCACCGCAGAGACCACCCTTCATTATACAAAGTGTGCGCTGTCCTGAAAATGTTAAGCAATTCACCAGGATCCCTGAAGTGTTGTACTTGCCCTGAAAACTCTCTTTCCATTGCTTTATTAAGTATATTGGTACATTTTATTTTTTACTTTTTATTTTTATCTATTTGGTACAGAGTCTCACTACTCAGCCAGGACTTGGAGCGATCCTGTTTTCAGCCTCTGCAGTGCTGGCATTACAGGTGTGTGCCATCGCGCTCAGTCTTGGTGGCTGGCTCGGCAAGCCTGGGGCAGGGCTGGTGCAGCATGTGATGCCGAGGTTCGAACCCCGGCCCCTGTGCTTGCCTGAGCAGTCTGCTGAGCTATTTCACTGGCCCACATAGGTACATGATACCTTTTTTTCTTTGTATTTTAGGAAAGGGTCTACAGGGTGTTCAGGGTCTCACTGTTGGATTAGACTTGTAGTGATCCACCTGTTTACAGCCCCCTAGGAGCTGGGATTACAACCTGGGATTATAAGCATGCCACCATACTCAGTCTCAATTGCCCTCTCAGAGTGCCCCGGGGGCGGGGCCAGCATGGCAGGCCTGGGGAGCAACCTCCGGCCCCTGCTTGGAGGTGCTTTAATCCTCTGAGCTATTTGGCTGGTCTGGGACATTTTAAATATGCATGATGATCACTTTGATTACAGTGACTTTGCTCCTGTACATGACTGACCTCAATTTCCCTTGTTTCCCCTCTACTCCCCTCCCTTCAGGCTTCTTGTTCTCTTCATTCATAAACTTTTTTCCTCTTTTCCCATGTTTTCCTTTTTCCTCCCTTCTCTAGTTCCCCTTTGGGCATTTCTACTTCATAATGTCTAGTATTCTGGTCCTTATTTACACTTTTAGTTTCTGTGCCAGAGAAACAATGTGATATTTACACCTGTGTTTTACTTACTTCACTGAAGGGCATGGTCCTAAGGCCTATCCACTCCCCTATTAATGTCTCCAATTTACTTTTCTTTACGGCAGAGGAGTACTGTACTCTATACACCCCTCAACTTTTTTTTTTATCCATTTAGGAAAACAATTCATCCTCTTCATCTTTGAGCTGACAGAGGGCTCCGTGTGCTGTGCGTGGGTGGCATGGGTTCCCTGCCACTTAGCCTTTAAATAATGCATTTACTTCCCTTCCCGGCAGCTTCTCAGGGGCCTCAAAGTTTGGCTGGTGGGCCAACTGAATAGGTTAGAATGGACGTTTACTGCACAGATGTGTGCTGAGTAGATTTTGAATATCCTGAGGAAATGGGGACTGATATATATTTATATATTTTTCATTATTAAAACTGATGACATATTATGATGATTGTGAGAGTCTCAGAGGAAGGAAATCAGCTTAGTACTCTGAGATCTAAAGCCCATTCTTCCTGCAGTTTTTATTACTGCAAGTCTGTATTTGTCAGAGTCTCTTCCTGGTTCTCATTTAGGCCCAAGAAATATGAATCTATAATCTCAGAAATATGCTATTGGAATTCCACCAAGTTAATTTCAATCTACCACTCCCAATGCAACCCATAATAAAAATAATATGTATCTATATATGTGTATATATATGTATATATATATTATATATATATATATATATATTTATATTTATATTTATATTTATATTTATTTGGGAGCTGAGGGGTCTAAGTCCAACCATGAAGATGGCTATATATATTTATTTATTGGGGAGCTGAGGGGTCTAGGTCCCACCATGAAGATGGCTTTTGGAACAAAGCGTGACCCAGGGCTGCACCTGGGTTTTATTCAGTGGAGAAGGGGGTGTGGCCTGAGAAAGGGAATGGTGGGAAGCAGGTGAGTACTGTGAGCTGAGCTAGGTAGGTGGCCTGCATTCGCCTCTGCCATATGCAGAGAGGATATGCAGAGGAGGTGATTGGTATTATGCTATTGGGATAGGATCTAATATTCTGGGGGTCCAGTGCTTCAGCTCTGATGTGTAATCTCTCAGGCCCCAGGAAGTCATAGCCTCTATTTCGAGGCTCGATGCCAGCTGATAGTGTGGAGCATTGGCCTTTCATCCTGTCTCAACCAGGCTCATCTGAAAGAGCAACAGGTGTGAATTATCAGGGAAACATGCGTGCCATCTTTAAGATTTACCACCAGCACCTCGGCTAGACCAGTATATACCACTTGAGGCCAATTGAAAGGATAAAGAGAAGTCCTAACCAGCTCCGTACATTTCAATACGAGGAAATAGCGTCAGGCTCAGTCAAAATGGAGACAATCACTCTCCTTCCAAAGAAAGCTGCTCAAGCCATCCTCCACATGCATTACCTCACGGTCGCACGCCCGTGTGAGCTGGCACATGTGCGTGACACACCTCAGCGCTTTCCCATCACCCCACTCCACCCATGTCTTTATTACCTTCCTGTTTGAACACATTCGACCTCCCTACTGCCTATTATCTTTTATTGTGCTTTGTTTACACCTTGGGGCTCCCCCCAAGAAACAGCACATGGCACTTAAGCTCATGTGTCTGGTTTGTTTCCTGCGACACTGTGGTCTCAAGACCCATCCACTTTCCTATGGATGGCTTAAGTTTGCCCCTTTTTTATGGCCTAGTAGTGCTCCACAGTGTGTAAATGCCACACTAACGTCGCCCCTTTGTCAGCGGAGGCCCCTTCCAAGGTTTAGCTGTTAGGAATTGTGCTAGGATAAGCATAGGTGTGTGTGCGTTGCTGTGATACAACACCTTTAACACTTTTGGTGAAATACCTAGAAGGGAAACAATGCCTAGAATAATGCCTGAAATACCTAGAAGGGTCAGCTCAAGTTTCCGTTTTGGAGTTCCTGAGAAATCTCCATACCGACTTCCTGCGCATGTACCAATTTACATTTTCACAAACAATGTAGATTTTCCTTTCCCCAATAGCCTTGGCAGCGTTTGTTATTGTCTGATTTCTTTTTAACTATTTCTACTAGTGTACCTTTGCACTGCACGATGGTCACGTTCACCACAGGGGATGTGCACATGCACATAAAGCGTCTTAATTCTTTTGGTCCTTTCTCTCTGCCTTGCCCCCAACCTTCTGCCCTGGCCCATTCACAAAAGATCTGTTTTGGCTTCCTGGCCATGAACTTTCTTGCTTCAGTGACTCAGAGCTTCACGTGGAGATTTGCATTTCTTTGCTGACTCATAATGTTAAACATCACACAGGCCAATTTAGGAACAGTCTATTCAGCCCAGTCTCAATCACCTCTCAGCGTGACCCAGGGACAGGGCTGGCACGGCATGCCGGGGATCGAACCTGGCCACTGCGCTCTGCCTAAGCAGGCGCTTTAGTCTGCTGAGCTATCTGGCCAGCCTTGGTGTGGTGAGTTAATTCTTCACTTATCTCTGTAGGTCTTTATTTTCTTAAAAAAATTTAAACTGCTTTTCATGAAGATATTCATTTAAAAAAATTTTTAAAAAGTATTTGTGTATGTATGTATGTATGTATGTATGTATGCATTTGGCACAGGGTCTCACTACACAACTCAGACTCCTAGTGATCCTCCTGGTTGCAGCCTCCCCAGCACTGGGATCACAGGCGTGTGCCACCATGTCTGGATTCAGTCTTGGTGGTGGCTCCGTGTGCCCAGGTGGGGTTGGCATGGCATGTGTATCAGGTGCTGTGGATCGAGTCCTATCCCTGCACTTGCCTATGTAGGCTCTTAGTATGCTGAGCTAACTCACTGGCCCCAATTTTTCAGGAAGACCCAAGTCCAGTTGTTCTGTGTGTCTAGCACAATCCAGGTGATCTGGTTATAAACATGAGTCTTATGGAAAGAGAGGCCTACTTATGTCACCTGAAGTAGATAAGAAAATTTAAAGCATCCCTGTTGAGTAGACAAGATCTGATACACTCATGGGATGTAGCACCATGTTTTGATATAACTTGGTGTTGAGTGGCTAAATGAAGCTCAGTAACAGGTACATGTCCTCAGATATCATTTTTGGTGTGGTAATTTTCAGGTATATGAGATAGTTTATCAACCATAGTTGCTATACTATACTATAACTCTCTTAAATTTATTCTTCCCCTTTATTTGAAATGTTGTGCCCGTTCACCAACATTTCTCTAGTCTTCTCCACCCTCCAGGTCCTGGTAAGTCAGCATTCCACTTGCTGTTTCTCTAAGTTCAACTTTTGAAGTCTCTAAGAGTGTCTGAGATCATGTAGTATCTGTCTTTTTGTGCCTAGCTTATGTTACTTATTACAGTATACTCCACTTGTGCCAGGGAGATAGCTCAGTAGACTAAGCATCTGCTTAGGCAAGCACAGGGACCATGGTTCGATCCCTGGCCAGCCCTGCACTGGGGCATGCTGAGCATGTGATCAGATCTGAGTGTGGTGGCTCATGCCTGTAATCCCAGCTCCGGGAGGCTGAGACAGGAGGATCACTATGAATTTGAGCTTCATAATGAAATCCTGTATCAAATACATTGTAAAAAAAAAAAAAGTTTCACGTGAATCCAGGTTGTCAAAATGAGTAAGATTTGTGCCAGTACCATGCTGTTTTTTTTTTTTTTTTTTTTTTAAATTGCTATAGCTTTGTCATATAATTTCAAGTTCAGGATTGTAATGCCTTTCACTTTCCTCTTGCTACCCTTGTTTCTTCTTGTTACCTACATAGGCACTGGAATGTGCAGAGAGCACGCATGAAGGCCACACAGGGGTGTGGTCGGTCTGCACGGCGGCCATGTGATATTGAAAGCCTACATAGGCAAGTGAAGGGATAGGACTCGATACACGGCACCCCATACACATGCCATGCCAGCCCCACCCGGGCACACGGAGCCACCACCAAGACTGAGTCCAGATGTGGTGCTGCACGCCTGTGACCCCAGTGCTGGGGAGGCTGCAACCAGGAGGATCACTAGGAGTCTGAGCTGTGTAGTGAGACCCTGTGCCAAATGCATGCGTACCTACGTACCTACATACACAAATATGTTTGCTGGAAATCATGGCGCTACATCCCATAATAAGTGCATACAGGTCTTGTCTACTCAGTAGGGATGTTTTAAATTTTCTTATCTGCTTCAGGTGACAAGAGGCTTTCTTTCACTATACTGGGTCTCTTCTGACTCCATATGAATTTTAGGATGCTTTTTGCCATTTCTGTCAATAATCTATTGGGTTTTAATTGGTGTTGCATTCAATCCGAGTATCAGTTTTGGAAGTATGGCCTCTTTGTCTGTACTGGGTCTGCCTATCTAGGAGCACGGGATGTCTTTTGATTTTCTGGTAGCGTCTTCGATTTTACAGTGCTATAGTTGTTGCCATATAGGTCTTTTACTTCCTTAGTTTAATTCCTACATTTTTACTTTTTCTCGTTGTGGGTGCAAAGTTTTCCTAGTTTCTTTCTCAGTGGATTCGTTGTTGGTAACTTACTAGTTACATGTTGGAAGCAGCCTGTATGCCCATCAGTAGATGCGTGATCTTTGTACACAGCAGAGCACCGCTCCGCCCAAAGGAAGGATGAGGGCCGAGGCATTTGCCGGAGAACTGATGGGGCCTGAGGCCACTACGTGAGGTGGGCTGAACCAGGCCGGTGAGTCTAGAAATCCTGTTTTCTTTTACATCACAAATCCCTGACATAGATGAAGAGCAAAGTAAGAGGCAGACGGTGGGAGGCGGGGAGGTCGGCCTTTCTCAGATGGCAAGTGGGCCAGGAGCTGGGGAGAGTGGGGAGGCGAGGAGGCGGGGAAGGAGGGCCTTGGAATGTGCGGAGAGCGCGCATGAAGGCCACCCAGGGCGTGGTCGGTCTGCACTGCGGCCAGGTGATATCGAGAGAAAGAAACAGTAAGATTTCGCTCCTTGTAAAGGCTGACTGGTGTTCCACCATGTGCGCGTACCCCATTCCTTTTTCCGCTCATCCACCGATAAGTACTCGGGTTGATTCTGCCCCTCGGCTATCGCGAGTGTCGCCGCAAGGAGCGCGGAGGCGCAGCTGTCTGTTCGGCACAGTGGTTTCATGTCCCGTAAATCCACTCCAGTTGCGTTGCACGGTAGTCGTTCCAGTTGTAACTTTTGAAGACTTTCCCCACTCCTTTTGCTAGTGTGAATCCCCACCCAGACTGTGTGAAGGTTCGCTTTCACCATACCCTTGCCAACTCGTATCATGTCTTTTAAAAAATTTTATTAATTTTAATGAGAAAGAAATAACAATGAGACAGTTTCAAAACAGGTTAGTGGCACAGCCACAATAATTAATACTGTGCATATTGTTGTCTTCAGAGTAGTTGTTTAGAGTACAAGATGCAGACGTACTCACTGGCAATGTCCGAAGCCGTTGACCTGAGCCTTTTACAGGTCAGCATATTAGTCTGGCTTTCCTCTTTATGCCTCCTGGCTCCACTTCTCTGCTGGTCGTCTGTCTTTCGTTTGTATTCTAAGTGATGTAGCACAATGCTTCACTGTGGGTTTCCTCTACATGTCCCTCATGCTCAGGGCTGAATATTTTTCAAACACCTGTTGGCTACCTGCGTATCTTTTAAGAAACACCTCCCCAAGTCCTTTTCCCGTGTTCCCATGGTCTTGGCTTTTTCCCCCCCGCTACTGTTGAGTGGTTTTGTTCCTTATAGCTTGGATCTTAAACCCCAGGGCCATGTGTGGCTTATCACTGTTGTTTGCCACTGATAAGGATATTTTTGGAAGGAACTGGGTAGGGCAGAGAAACGATAAGACTCCTAAAGAACCTTAGGCCAGCCAGATAGCTCAGCCGACCAACTGAGCTGCCTAAGCAGGTGTGGGGAACGGGGTTCAACCTGGGTGCCCTGAGACTGAAATTGAGACTGGGCTTGGTGGTGCGCACCTGTAATCCCAGCTCTTGGGAGGCTGAAAACAGGAGGATCTCTGCTAGTCTGTATAGTGAGACCCTGTACTAAGTACTTTATTTATTTATTTATTTTTCTATTATGGTGGGCTCAGCCTGCTCTGGGGGTGGGGCTGGCACAGCATGTGGTGCTGGGGATTGAACCATGGCCCCTGTGGTTGCCTAAGCTAGCCTAAGCAGGCATTCTAGACTGCTGAGCTATCTTGCCAGCCCTACATTAAAAAAAAAGGAAAAACCAAATAAAATAAAATGAAGAATCAGCCTTGGGGAGAGGAGGAAATGCAGGGAGGTTGGGAAACCCATACCAAAGTCACAAGCTACTGAGAGCTCTGTTGCCCCTAGAACCCCAGCCTGGGCCCCTGGTGGTTCTGTGTGCAGCTGGTGCCTTCTTTGTGCCAGGAGATTAAGAGTGACAGATAGCAATGGCCAGACTGGCTGCCGTCAAATACCAGTCAGGACCTGGGCTTTGGGGAAGAGGAGGCGCTAATCTTTAGGACCAGGAAAGATGAGTATTTGGGCTTCAGGCACAGAGAAATGCCTCACACCCTAGAAATGGACCCTACCAAGCAGCTGAGGTAAAGATCTACACGTGACTGCAGAAAAGGCCAGGCTTCAAGTTTATGCCCAAATCCTTATGCTGCAGGCAGTTGAGTTAGATAGAAAGATTATAGGCAGTCAGACAGGGCTAGGCTCTCAAGGAGACAGTACGGAAAACAAGAGGATTTTGCAACTTTGGGAGAGACAGACACCCCAGCTGTGGGCTAGACCTCAAGACAAACTAGTAAACGAATGCACACTTCCCTAAGGGTAGACATCAGGGACTGATATTCTAAATAGGTGTCTCCCCTTGAGGGTGCCTGGAGGAGCCGCTAACCCAGCTCCCTACAGGAAAACACCTGTTCTGTATTGCTGTCCACTTGCTACGTGACTAGCTTCCCATTTGGTCCTGAATTCAATCAACTTTACCTGAGCAATTGTGCTTGTCGTCTTACTGGTTGACCATAGTTTGTCCCACCTCATGCCCATCGAGTAAGTTTCACATGATTTTCCTGAATAAAAATCCCTAAGAAAGATATTCAGGGGCGACTTGTTCGTGTTTCCCTTCTTCTTCTCTCAGATAGAAGCTTTATTTCCCCAATAAGTATATTCTGTTCTTAACCTCCGTTTGTTCCTAAAATTTATTCTTCAATTTTAGAGAACATGAGTTTGGCCCAGGTATCTTTCAGGTTGGGAGTTTCATTCCCCTGTATCCATCCCTTAGGTTATAAGTCACTGCCTTAGCTGTTTGTAAGAAATCCATCCTCCTCTGGATAGCCACGGCCTATACCCCTACACTCCACAACGGTCAGGTTGTCATTTGCTTTTTAGACTACCGCGCAGCCTGGGCCTTTCCTGCTTCCTTTAGAATGTCATCTCTCCCACGGCAATGACAGAAACAAAGACACAAGATTAAGGAGAGGTTACTGAATAGTCTCAGTTTCTCAGGGAAGAAAATAGAGGCACAAAGAGAGCAGAAAATTGTCATAGAGTCACTGTCAGTGAGCAGCGGCAGCCAGGCATTCCCAGGTCTGACCCCTGGGCTACGATGCTGCCTGTAAGCCTGGTGAGCAGCTGGGGCAGCTCAGCTGTGCTGGGTGGGCCTCAGGGGCCCCCTCGTCCAGAGAGAGGGCCTTTTGTGATCCAAGATCATTCACATCATCAAGAAGTTCACTGAAATTATTATTTTTTAGATCATAGAAATTATTTGCTCCCCGAAACAGAATTTAATCTTCTTTACCAAAAAAGCAGAAAAGCTGCTTGCAGATTCCAAAATGACAGCTTCTCCTACCTTCAAGCCAATAACGCCTCTCCCACAAAAAGGTGTCACGATCTTCCGACAGTCAGATCAGTCTGATGCATAGAGCGGGCTGTGTTAAATGCAAAAATCTAGAAGAGGGACAAGCAGCCAATTGACAGCAATAAGCGAGAAATAGGACCTGGCCTCTTTCCCTAAAATTCTTACATTTATTTGAAGGATGAAATTTCTGGCCCTGACATTTTCCTTTTATGGGAGTACTGATTGCTGGAAATTTTATGCTAAAGCCCACTCATGTGCTTGAATAAAATCGTGCCTGTTTCCCTGGCTTACTCATTCAGATACCAATCCATGCATATGATTTATCAATTCGAAATCACCACTTCTGGCCGTTGGATGGGACGTACAGCTGGCAACAACAGTCTCTGAGCTCTGCAAAGAAAACCAGGGCATCTGGATGGGCAAAGCTCTCTTTTAATCTTTTCATTTTTATCCTTTGGTTAATGAATACTGAATTGCACGTGGGGCTGCTTAGGATTCACCACTCTTCTGATTTTAAGAGGAGGATTTTACATTTGTTTTATAAAACCCTTCTCTCTTGGACGGGTTCTTTGGATTGACTCTTGCTTCAGCGTGAACCGTGGTCTCGGCCTCTTTGCAACCCTTTGATCGTCTGAATGCTCAAGTGGGCCAAGCGCGAGAGGCTCTCAGAGGGGAGAGTGGCTTCCCATTAATTCCACACAGCCCGCTGTATCGAAGCTGTCCTCGCAGGCACTAAGAGGGGAACTGAGTGCACTCCTCACATTTGATAAAGATCCGCATTAACTGTGTGAAAAATGTGGTAGGCACTGTGGTGATGACTCTGACAGAGGAGTGGCAATAAAACAGATTAAAACTGAAGAAGACCGGCCCCCTCTAGTAATTGGGAGCAGAGCTCTTAACCTCTGAGGTCCTATCCATATTTGTCTCCGGATATTAAGGTTGAAAGTCATCCTTTGATGATGTTTTCATGGCACCTGGGATTTCTTCCTTGGGAGGCATTGAGGCTACTTCCATGTCTGGCACCGGCTTCGATGTGTCGTCGCCATTCCTTAAATGCTTGTGATTACTGCTATTATTTAGAGGAGGGTGAGGTTGGTAGAGGTTGGCTGGGTACCCAGCTCATCCTCTGGTTGGATGGTGTTGGTTTCGGCCTGAGTGGGCACCAGGACACAGCTGGACACTTTTTCATCCAGAAGCTCCGAGGATGTGTGTATAGGCCGTCCTTGTCCAGTACAGTCTCAGGGTTCTTGGGTCTCTTGCTCATTGTCTTACTACATTAGAACTAACTCCTGTGTTCTCTTCTTATCACTTGTAACTTATGTGCTTGTTATTTGTCTGTCTGACTTGTCTTCGTCTAAAGTTGCTTTGCGGGGGAATTTTCTAAATCAGATGCTGTCCCTGAGAGTTGGTCCTTCAGGGATGAAGAAGCAGGATTATTCGCACCCTCATGAAACATGCCCCCTCCCCTTTGGATGGGGCAGGATCAAAGAGGATGTCTCAGCTCCCCTGCTTTTGGAATCAGGTTCAAACAGTATTTGGGTCTGCATAATTGCCTCATATTTAGATAAAAAGGAAACAGAATTTTCTATGGATCTTTAATTGTTAGGGAGTGAACTGAATAGCAGATATTGAATTTTAAGAGGTGGAGGAGGTCCTTTCTGAAAGTCTTCACATTCAAGTTCATCGAAGATGACCACTTGGTTCTCTGAATTTCTGGCAGGGGATAGCTATGAGGTGATTCCTCCAGCAACCTTGCAGGAGGTGGAGAGTGTAAGAGAAGCTTAAGAGATCTCAGGAGTTAAGACTTCCTTACTCACCTGAATTTCGCCAATTGGATACAAGCAGTTCATTGCATTTTGAAACCATTTATGTAGACCACCACATTAAGGAGCAATACCTACTGTGGCTCAGCCATGGGCCCAAGGCCGAGAGAAGTGCACCCCTACCTGCTTCCAGCCCAGGGTTTGTGTCTGGCCGTGGCAATGTGTACAAGACCAACAGAATAATCTTCAGCAGGGAGAAGAGCGGCTGGACACTAGTGACTTTCCAAAGGCCAGGGGAGGGAGGTGTCCCACTGTCCATCCAGATTTTCCCGGGGGAACCTTTCTTCTCAACTAGGTCAGCTATAAACTGCCACTGGGTAGGTAATAGTAACTAGATTTTAATATATTTTCTAAAAACCTCTCACAGGGTCTGGTCCAGTAAGTTGTAAGCTGCAGAATGCAAACTATTTGTGGGTCATGAAATCAATTTAGCGGGTCACTGCCTGCCTTCAGAAACCAAGTGGAAAATAGACTGTGTCGAGATAGAAAATAAATCTTGTTGGTTCTGGCCAAAACCTTGGAAAAGGTAGACCTTGAGCAAGCATTTGAGCAGGTAGGGAGACTGGTTGGCTCTTCCTTGTTTTCTCGGCTCGGCCTAAGTGCTTGATCACTAGAGCTGTTGACAAAGGGAGAGTGGAACTTTCTTGATACTGCATGTTTTAAACTCAGCTATCACTGAGGACACTCCATTTTTTTTAAAAATTCTTTTTTGTTTTGTTTTTTTCAGAACCAGGGATTGAACTGGAGACCTTGTACTTGCCAGGCAGGCATTTGTGACCCTGGGCTATCTCCCTGGTCCCAACTTTTTTTTTTATTCTACTGAGAGTCCTGATGGAAAATCCCATCAGCCATAGTGAAACACCCCATTGCATCCCCAGAAGACAAGACAATGGGCATGACAAAATCAATAGCAAAAATTTTGCCACTAACTTTGCTTTGGCCCAAATACCAGAACAAAAAGAACGTCTCCCCTGCCTGACCCCTCACCACCTTGGCACTGGCTGGTGCAAGGGTAGTAAGCTCCCAACTTGCCAACACTTGAGTTGCACACTTTCACAGGAGAGTGCGTAAGACTCACTTTGTCAGATTACAGACGAATCGGACTTAGGGACATTTTCCCAGAATGGAACTCACTCATAAGTCAAGGAATTACCCTGTTTAGTTCATACAAAACAAAAAAGCAAAACATGTAGTAGTAGTACTTATTCTCTTGTAGTACTTATTCTCTGTCACAGAGTGGCATGCTAGAGGGTAGAAATTGTTAAAAGAAATATATGAACCAACTCTTATCTATCTTTTTTTTTTTTTTTTTTGCGTGTGTGTAGGGAAGGGTCTACAGGGTGTTCAGGGTCTCACTAGTAGATCAGACTTATAGTGACCAACCTGTTTACAGTCTCAGAAGAGCTGGGATTATAGGCCTATGCTGCCATGCCCAGTCTCAATTGCCTTCTCAGTGTGCCCGGGGGCAGGGCTGGCACAGCAGGCCCAGGCATTGAACCCTTGGCCCCTGGGCCTGCTTGCAGGTGCTTTAATCCCTTGAGTTATTTGGCTAGCCCTTCAGTTCTTATCAAGACTGTTACTGGATGAGCTTATGTTTGGTTCCGCTTTTCCCTTTTTATTCATTTGACAAGCAAAGAGACAAGAGAAAGGGAGGAGACAGAGGGAGGAGAAATCAGCCTTGCACCCCAAGGAATGGTGGAGAACCTCTGCAGTTATTTTCAAGCTCTGAGACAACCTGGTTTTGGTCAATAGAAGAGTACAAAAAGTTGGTCTCACTGTGATCAGTTCTACCTGGGGAAACACGGAGATCAGAATGAGAAAGACAGGTAAGACAAAAGCTGGGCTAGGGGTCACTGGTCTGCCTGATGAGCAAAACTAAAGCACAACAAAATGGTCTTTTATTTGTACTTTTACAAAGTTAGTGACACAAGGTTGCCTAGCAACTAATAGCTGATCCTAGCCAGTCAGGATGTTGATCTCAGGACTGAGGCAGCTAGTTTGCTTTAGGCACTGAGGCCTAGTCCCACCTACACACAGTTGATCAATTTCCTGGTTTCCTGGGCTCCCAACAGCCCAAGGCCTGCATGACAGCTCACAGGGGCCATCACCTGGATCAGGGCTTGCAAAAGCCAGGGTAACAGACACAGAATAAGTCCCCCATGTATCCTAAATGCACATTCCAAAAGTAAAATACTCTCAAGAGACAAGCTTGGAGATCATTTTCCCAGCCTGACCTGGCCTGGCCTGGAGCTATCCCTTTCCTAGCAAGGGAATGGAAACCGGGGACTGTAGAGTAAAAAGCTAGGCCATTTTGTTAGCGAGTATCATGAGGAGGGTGGGAATCCCTAATTTTCTAGATTGTCATGTGGTTGATCTAGGTCTTCATAGTTTATTTTTGGAATCTGCAGAATATAAAGGGGTACTGGATCTGTATGCCACCTTGTAACTGATTATAGTTTTGATATAGGGGAATAAAACCTGAAAGATACCTGGGCCAAGTTTGCGTTCTCTAAATCCAGAGAATGAATTTTAGAAACAATGGAGGTTAAGAGCAGAATATATTTATTGGGGGAAAGCAAGCTCCTGTCTGAAAGAGGGACAGAAGGGGGACGCAAGGGTGTTGCCCCCTAATCTGTCTCTTCTAGGGATTTTTAGAGAGCAAAACCGTGTAGTGAGGTGGGTCTAAGGTAGAAAATGGTAGGCTTTTTCAGCTGCCCAGTGCAAACAAGAAGCAGGCAGAAGGAAAATGGAAAAGGGCTTTATTATCTTTGAGGATACAGAGAGAATCTAGGGAAGATGAGGATTCTCTTGGTTGGAAAAAGGGAGGCTGAGGCTTTTATGGCCTTTTGTCTGGGGTGGAGCTTGAAGGGGATGTTTAGACATACCCGAGGGAGCTGATTGAGGGTCTTCCCTGAGGTGGCAAGAAGGGTGAAAGGAAATTGTACCCTGGGCTGAGTTGGAGAAGTGGGGAGGTGGTCTTGGAGAAGATGGGCGTTTGTTTTAAGGGGTTCAGCCATATTAGACGGTCACCATGATGATTTTAGCAATTAATGCTAGGACCAGACCCTATCAGAAAATATCGCAACTTGCTAGGTGGGCGTGGGGTAGGACAAAACTATCATCAACCAATAAGATTGTAAGCACAATCACTCAGGTAAAGTTGATTAAATCCAGGACCAAATGGGAAGCAAGTCATGTAGCAAGCAGGTGTGAGTATAGAACAGGGGCTTTTCCTGAGGGGGACTGGGTTAGTGGCTCCTCCAGGCACCCTCAAGAGGAGACACCTATTTAGAATACCAGTCCCTGATGTCTATCCTTAGGGAGGTGTGCATTTGTTTATTCTTTTGTCTTGAGGTCTGGCTCACAGCTGGGGTGTCTGTCTCTCCCAAAGTTGCAAAGTCATCTTGTTTTCTATACTGTCTCCTCGAAAGCCTAATCCTCTCTGACTGCCTATATTTCTATCTAACTCAGCTGCCTTCAACTGAGTTTGACACTTGGAATCTCCAGTTGTAGTAAGAACAATGTTTTTGAGGAAACATGGCTGTGGAGGCTATGGGGGCCGGTACCCTCACTACCCACAGCTGCCTATAACTCTGCACATCAGAGCAGGGGCCCCAGATGATCTAAAATGATCCTCCTTCCCCTAGGAGAAAAGGAGAACGGCTACGGGCAATGGTAGACTTATTCTTGCAGCTGCCTAAGAATAAAGTCTGGACCATTTATAAGAAAGTAGATGAGCCAGGGTATAGTAACTCTTGAGGTAAAGGTAAGAGGGGACATCAGGTAGAACTGCTTAAGTGGCTTTAAAAACATGGTGGGAGCAAACTGTCAGGATTCCTATGAAATACTTATTGATGAGCTATGTCGGATGTTGGGAGAACCAGAATCCAGTACCAACAGCGGCCACCAACTAAGAAACGTTGTCAGATACATTGCTTGGCCCAGATCTTTCAAGTTTAAGTCCAATGACACCAAGAGGGAAAGGGGGTAAAATGTATTAGCCTGGATGCTAAATTTATTCTTGTGTTAAAGCAATTGGAACCAAAGCAGACGGACTCAAAGCCTCATCTCTCCTGGCCTAGCCTCCAGCAGGGGATCTGCTGCCATGGATGGTGTTAAAATTGAATGGCCCGAGGGCAGAGAACAAAGCTCTTTGAGATTGCTGAATATGATGTCCTATTCTGCAATGCACGCTGGAAAGAAAGAAGGCATTGTTATGGGCCAAAGGCAAAGCTTGGGGTCATGACAGCTCCCTGGTAGGGGGAGGTAGCATCATCACAGCAAAAGCTAGGAAGAAAAGAATGTCTGCGTACTGCATGCTGTGGGGCATCGCTCTCGGCTGGCTGTTTAAGTGGAGTGGTTGCGGCACAGGAGCGAAGGACAGGGCAAAGCATGTGCCCATGTAGCTATGTGTACTGTGTGGTGTGGTCATCTGGCAAGAGGTCATGATGTCTCCCAACTATGTCACCCAAGGGTGTATTCAACCCAGGAGTGCTGACTCCAGATAGACATTTTCTTTCTGGTGTGCAGAAAGATGTACTGACATTTAAAAAGGGATCAACAAATACTCCTTGACTTGTTCTATAATGTATTTGGGTACAGGGTCGCATTACACCCTGTCTTGGTGGGAGCTCAGTGCACCCAGGGCTGGAGCTGGCACTGCACGTGGGGGTCTGGGGATCAATCCCTGGCCCTTGTGCTTGCCTAAGCAAGCACTTAATCTGTTGAGCTATCTACCCAGCCCTGCTTCTTGACTTCTGCTAAGTAAGTTACAAGCTTGCCAAATGATGTTAAGAGTTACTGCCAGTTATTTATATCTTTAAGTAGATGTATTAATTAGAAATAATTAATGCCTGTAAGTAGCAAAATATTTAAATAGTATAATTATTAAGTCATATTTATTGATCACCATGATTTGGGGGTCTACTGAATTTATATGTACTACCTCACTTAACTATTATAGCTCTCGGAAATAATTATTATTTGCTTTTTAAGATGAAGAAATGGTGCCAAGAGTTTGAATTATGTACTCAAAGGCATTCTCTTGGTTTCTTTTCTCTGGTTGCTGAGACAAAATACCCGATGCTCAGAAGTAAGGGAGGGAAGGTTTCTTTAGCTCACAGTTTGTCGAGGGTCAGTCCGTGATGGGTTGGCTCCCAGGCAGAGAGGCGCATGGCAGAGGGGAACCTCTTCAAGGTGGTGGAAGGCAGCCAAAACAGGCGCCCATGAGGGACACCAGAAGTGGGCGGCCGGCCTCTTTTCCCTCCTTGCATTGTAAGCAGGCTACCCCACCCCCAGGACGGATGTAGCGCTCACAACCCCCCCGGCCCCCTCCTCTTGCACAGGCTGAGGTTGTTCACAGAGTGAGGACCCCGGCCCCTGCTGAGTCGTTTAAACTCCTGAACTGCTGAAGCTGAGGCAACGTCTAAACCATGACAGTGCACAGCAGATAAATGACAGCATTCAAGTGGCTGAATGAATGGAAACGGTTACTTCCTGTAAGAAATCCGGGACATTCTGAGTTTACTTTGGATTCGTCCGGGGGCTCTGTGTTGTCAGGCTAGGCCTCGGGGCCTCTGCTACTGTCACCGGACGGAAGCCACAAGTCCAGGTATCCGCTTGCCGCGCAGCTGTGCAAGGGAGAGAGGGGAAGGGCCCAGCGAGAACTGGAAAGGCACTGAACGTGGAGAAGGTCCCCGGAAAGAGATGCTCCAGGTTTAAAACCAGAGCTGGTGTCCCCTCGGCGAGCGGTGCACCGCTCTGCACGTGCTGAGCACCCACCTGCAGTACAGAGGCGGGAGAGAGTCCAGGCAAGGACACCAGGGCTCTCACACGCTGGTATGACGAAACCATTTGCTGATATCTTCCAGGTATCTCCTGGAGCTGACTGTGTATCCTGCTCAACAGAGAGAGAGAGAGAGAGAGAGAGAGAGAGAGAGAGAGAGAGAGAGAGAGAGAGAGAGAGAGAGACATGGGGACCTTTTGTAGCTCCGACACATGGCAGGCTGTGTCCTAGTCTTGCACAGGGGCTTCTTTGGAGACAGAGGACTTCATCTGCTCAACCGGAAGTCCTGCTGTTTGTCTTGCTCTGCTTTCTGCGCTGAGTTTTAGTAATTATTCTCCGTGCTGCTGAGGCGAGATGCCTGATGTCCACAATTTAGTGGAGGAGCTCTGGCTGGTAGTTTTAGTGGCTCCAAGGCAGGTAGGGGTGGTAGAAGGTTCTGGCAGGGAGACCCGTCATGGCCTGGCAGCTAGGAAGCAGAGCAAAGGGGCGATGGGGGCTATACCATCCAGGGGTGTCCCCACTGACGCACCTGTTCCAACCAGACCTCATCGCACCCCTTGCTATATGCGCCCCTCATCCAGTAACCTTTTACAGCTGCCTCATTGGAATCCGTGGCTCTTTGGGGCTACAGGACTGCGAGCCTTGCTGGGGCTTGGTCTTGCTTTGACCTGTTTTTTGCTATCCTCTGTATCTTGAGATTAAGTAACCTGCTTTTTGGATTTGATGATGGTTTTCAGCTCAGTGTTCATCTTGAGTCTCAGAAGAGAATTTGGAGTTTTGAGCAGTGCCACAACTGTTGATACTTTTTGGATAGGCTTTATTGTGTTTTCCAGTTGTATACAGGAGAGGCCTGTCGTGCTCAGCAGGCATCTGACCTTGTTGGTGTGTTTTCTTGGAGTTTATGCTTTAGAAGCTATGGTTTGGTGTCACGCTGACAAACGGTGGGCTTGTTGTAGTTCATCTTCAATGTCAAGTTGATTAGATTTAGAGACTCCTAGACTGGTGATCGGGACCCCGAGAACACTGGGTATGCTCCAGGTGGTGCTGCGCGTGTGCCTCTGCTGTGCATCTTCTGGGGTGCCTACTATCTGCTCTGCTATGCTGCACGGTGCCTTTCACCATGGTGTCTGCCTTGCAGCTGGTCAGCCCTGGATCGGGACCTTTGAAACTGCGAGTGGAATCAAACCCTCCTCTGTATCATGCTTATTCTAGTGTTGTGGCTTGGGGTTTTGCAAGGGAAGCAGTGCAATACAGGATGCATTTTATGATATTATTATTTTTTAATTTTATTTTATTTATTATTTTTTTTCTTGTTTCAGAACCTTTGTTTATTCACTCATTTTTATGGCCGGCTCACCCCGCCCCGAGGGCAGGGCTGGAGCAGCATGTGGCGCCGGGGATCGAACCGCGGTCCCTGCAGCCGCCCAAGCTTCCTCAAGCAGGCGCTTTAGACCACTGAGCCATCCCGCCGGGCCCTATGATATTATTTTATAGTGAATCACCCAAAGAATCCCATACAAGGAGTGCAGGCAATGTGTCCACACACTAAAGCCCAAAGACTCAAGCTTGGGCTTGGGCTCTAACCTCCTGCATGAGCCCAGCTGAGGACTTAGACCTCATGACAACGTCTCTTACAAGTCCAATTGGAGGCCTAGAGTCCATGACGAAGTCTCAGGCAGGTCCGCTTTCTGGATCTGTGCTGGAAAGGCCCAAAGGTGGAAGCTAGAAGGTCTGGGCCAGTGGCACAAAGGATTTGTATGAACAGGCTGTCTTGGTTACTTTTTACTCATTGCTGGGCCAAAATACCAGACACTCAAAATTAAGGAAGGCAAGGTTCATTTAGCTCATCTATACTCGGCTGGCTACCAGGGAGAGTGACACACGGCAGAGAGCAGCAGCTCATGGCAACAGAAGACAGCAAAGAGCAAAGGCAGGGCAGCACTACCCTGGGGCTGGGGAGGCAGAACTCAACGCCCATCCCATGCCGCCTCTTGCACAGGATGAGGAGGTTTACAAAGTAAGAATCCTGGTTCCCTGCTGAGTCACTTGGACTTCTAAACTTCTCAAGCTGACACAATGTATCAACCAGTACCCAGGCTGAGGGATCTGTGCTGGAGCCTGGAAAAACCAGCAATAGTGAGGCCCCGTGTTCCTCCAGCCATGAGGAAACCTGATTCCCATCAGGAAAGCCTACAAGAACAGCTTCTGCACGTGACTGAGCAGCGTACCATCTTCCCCTCTGGAGCCTGGAAGCAATGCTCAAGGTGAGGACCAGAGCTCCCCCTACAACGGACCTCAGCCGTTCTCATGGATAACAAAGGTCCTGAGCTCCTCCAGCAACAACATCAGCCAGGATTATCAGGAAAGCCAGCATGACAAGGTCTTCCAGCAGAATAGCCCGAGAGAACGTCCAGCAGCTTCTGACAGCTCCAACAGCTTCTCCAGTCAGCATCCAGCATCTCACCAGCTTCTCCAGTTCTGCCTTTTATGCGATGGGCAGCAAGCCTTAGGCGGGCTGACCACACTCAGTACCATCCCGGTTCAATTCAGCTGGGTGTAACAAGCGTACATCTAGCAAGGCAAAAGCCTGCCAAAATAGCTGCTGTTTTCAAAGCCCCTAAAAAGTTGACAGCTTTCAATGAAGCTCCTAATACTTCTGTACCTCAAAACTGTCCAACGTCCTCTTGACATTTATATATGTGCTTTGGAAGGAAACAACCTTCTTTGTCTTTGCCTCTCAGCACCTGGCATTTCATGGCAGGGGGCTGCCTCTAATTTCTTTCCTTACTTTGTTCAGAATTCTTTGGAGTCCTAACTTGTTCCAGTTCCCATCTTGCTCATTCCTTCATACTCTGTGTTTTTCCTTCTCCACTGCTACTTTTTATTTTCTTTTTGTCTTTTTGCGACGGGGTCTCTCTATATGGTTCAGGCTGACCTTGAGCTCACTTTTATAGCCAGGATAGTCTCGAACTTGCACTGATCCTCCTGGCTCAGCCTCCTGAGTGCTGGGATTACAGGTGTGCGCCACCACGTCAAGCTTTGTTGCTACTTTTCTTCACAATATAATCTGTGATTCTTCCAGTTTTCCTGATGATCACAACTCAGAAAACAAATGACACTTCCTCTTCTAAATCTGAAGAAGAAATACTCTAGCATCCATATTTTAGATATGAGCAGAAAAAGGTGTAAGATTGCAAAACACGATTCAACAGCAAAATGCCCCAAGTTAATGTACTGCTTTGCTGTCCATAGTTTTCCAGAAATCCTCTTCTTGGTCAGCTCCTGCAATTTGTCATAGTCTGCATGTTTTGCTCGCTTCAGTAGGTGTTGTAATTATATGTGACCTTATTAAGTTGGTGTGAGTCAGTAAAATAGTTGATCTATGTAGCAGACTCACTCAGGATGCAAACACAGTCAGAAGGAGCTAGTGACGGGGTGTAGACCACATCTGCACGACGTGGAGGAAGACCTCACGAATCCAGGCTTTGCTCGCCTCGGATGGCTTTTGCTCGGCATGATCTCTGCACTCGGCGCTGTTCTGGAGGCGTGCATGCACTAGCTTGGAGGTGTGACTCTGCCCATGTGCCCACACCTCTGGGTGACCTCACATTGCTTGCTTTAAATCTGCCAGAGTGGGAATGCTTACATCAAGGAAAGCAACGGTGTGACCAATCGTGATTCCTTCTTCCCCAAGAGACCATTCAACTCATGTTGTGGGGGAACGGAACTTGAGGTCTGTGAACTTTTCTTGAACCCTGGCAAGGATCCAAGGGGGAAACACACTCTCTGTGACAACTATTCATTTCTGAAGTTGTAGAATAAAATGTCATAGACAACAGGCAACAACACACATCGCTGTGTCCCAATATAAAAGTAACTCAAAAAGCAAACTTCTCTGTGATTGGCATAGAGTCTAGGGATGGCTTATGTGGGAATGGCACACAGTGGCCATCCCACCAAAGATTAGTTCATTTTATCTATCATAATGAGCAGAGCACAGACGGCCCAGGGGACAACGTGACACCGCATGGGATTCTTTTCCTATCTCATACAATGAATGATGAAAGAAATTCTCTGTCTGATGAAAGAAATTAAAATAGTTTCTTTCTGGCCATGAAGAAAGCCATCCAAATAGCGCAACGCATGACACGTTCAGGTCACTCATGCTCGAGCACTGCAAGTTGAACCTAGACACCTGTGCAATGAGGTGTAGAAGCCCGAGGGAGTTTGTTCCCATTAAGGCCTAATTTCTGCATTGAGCGACAGCCATGCCAACTCAAATACGTCCTCCAGGGCTATGATTTGGATATGAAATGTACCCCAAAAGCCCATGTGAGAGAGGCATTGTTCTCAGCCTGTGACACTTTAGAAAGTGTGGCCTAGGGAACAGAGGTTAGGTCACTGGAAGATGCCCTTAGAGGGGACCTTGGGACCCCAAACCCTTTATCGCTCTCTGCCTTCTGGCCTCTTTGAGGTAAGCAGACCTCTTATATTACATGCTCTTTCCATGATGGGTTGTGCTGTCCCAGACCCAGAAAGTGAGTGACCATGGCCTGGGGCCTCTGAAACTCTAGGCCAAAGTAAATCTTTGCTCCTCACTAGCGGATCATCTTAGGTATTCTGTTACAGTGGCAAAATACCTGCCTGAGTATGGAATGCAGTAATTCTGCCGGGTTCTTTGGTATGTGTGGCTCCTTGGCAGTGTGACCCTGAGAGAGGTTGCCTGGGTCGAGTTCTGCTCGTGACCATCCCCTGAAAGCTGACGGACACATATTGGATCATCAGAACAGGAGAGGCGAAGCTGGCCAGCTTCACTGGGAGTCCCTGGAGGAGCGCTGCAGAACTGGATGGGGGCACTTCAGGCCACGATGTAATCTATTTCTCCACTTTGAAAGTGGCAGAGAAACACGTCTGGGACAAGTGGCTATTATAATGTTCTCATGGACAGCAGCCATTCCCAAGTCCTGGCCCACCCTGATGTGCTAAGCAGTTAAGAGCTACAGAATGAGCTTATTAGACATCATATCACTGTGAAGTAAAAGTTACCTGTCATCTCACTATCCAGAGTGATTACTAGTAAAATGTTGGCATTGACCCTTCAGTCTTTTTTCCTATTTCCATCACACTTATTGGTGACATCTGTAGCAATTTTCTAATTGGTGGCAATAAGTTTTCTTTTGTATTATAAATGAATAAACATTTCCTATGAAACAGTTGTTTCCTCCAAACATTACCTGCACTGTATATAGAAAAGGATCACTGGTTTCTACCAGTAACTCTTACCCCGTTAATATTTTCTGTGTTCTGATGCCCAGTGGCTTTTTTCATGGTCCCTGTGTTTCTGCACAGAGCCCACTTGAGTCTTCTTTTTTTTCCTCTTGGTTGTGGGAATCAAACTCAGAACCTTGTACTTGCCAGGCAAGTGCTGTGCCACTGAGCTATCTCCCTGGCCCATTTGGCTATTCTTGGCCTTAGTTTTCTTGTCTAGGTTCTTCCTATTCTTTCTAATGCTGCTTACTTTGATGCACTGAGTGGCTTTCTTCTCTCTGGTACCCAGCTGTGTTCTGTCTTCTGTCTTGTTCTTGAAATAACCGCAGTGACTCCTGTGTTTTCTCTCTGCCCTGAAGAACTGTTGATCTTTGGCACCTCACTGTGCTCTTTAGCGAGGAAGGCAGGAAGCCAAGAGAGGCAGGTGCCAGTTTTGTACCCGAGAAGGGAGAAGTGGGAGGAGCATTCCAAGATGGCGGCGGGGAAGGTCACGATGCTGCGGCCCAGACACGCAGAGCTGGGACTTCCACCTCACACCGTTTGGGTTGCTATCCTAAACAGTGGCCTTCCCATTGCGTGCTGTCCCCCACAAGGGTGTACTTCAGGGTAACGCCCACCGCAAAAGCTGTGTTAGTTACTTGGCCTTCCGTAAGGGAAAGCAATATTAGATATTTGAGGCAAGAATGGCATTCCTTGAAGAGCTGCAACTCTCACAAAATTGGCTGGAAGAACCGATTGCACACAGGCACGTTCCTGGGCAGCCGGTTTCCTGTCTGGCTCTTTGGTGTGTGGGGCCCCTCAGCACTGTGACCCCGGGAGAGGTTGCCTGAGTCGAGTTCTGCTCATGGCCATGCCCTGAAAACCCAGGCTGCGGGGAGCATCCAGGCGCTCTTAGCGTCAGTGCTTGGAAAGTGCACATTGTTAGTTAGCGAGGAGGGCACAGAGCCGGGGTGCCCACAGGACACGCCAGCAGCTTTCTTATTGAGCAACGGATAAGATGAAAACGGCAGCTTGGGTTTGGCTTTGTATATGAGGCCAGCTTGTGGTGGAAAGAGCTCCCGACATAGTGTCCCAGAAGGAGCTTAAAGCAAAGGTGTTTGTGTCAGAAGAATCCGGTGAAGGCCAGTTCTGTCATCCACCAACTGTGGGACACCAGGCAAGTTATTTAGCTGATCTAAGCCTCAGGTTTTTAGTTTGTAAGAGTGGAGATTAATGAAGTCTGCCTGCCTCATGCATCTGTGGCCAAGAATCAGTGAAATAATAATGTGTGTAAGACACTGAGCCACGAGCCTGGTGTACTCCCCCACCCCCCGCAAACACCAGCCGCTGTTATTGGAGCCTTGTCAGGCTCTCAGCTCCGAATCTACTGTCTTCTCTCAATTGTCCACTTTTTTTCCTTGTGTACAACAAGCAGGAAGAATGATTTTCCAAGGTATTATCCAGTTGACATAAAAATTTGGCTGCATTTATTGCTGAAACATTTCACTAATACACAAATGTGTTTGACACGGCTTGCGTGTCACTTTAGGACACACTGATTAGTGCGCTGCAGTCCCCGAGTGAGTGCTTTATCGTCTTTCCTAACTGCTCACAGTCTGTTGCCGTGGAACAGCTTTTGGAGGTTGGGAAACTATTAAATGGCACATGTCCCACGGTGGATGTGATGGGAGCGCTTGGGGCCCCTGCACTCCTGTGCAGAAGGCAATGATGCCAAACATAGTTATAATTAGCTCCCTGCCTAAGTACATTGAAGCCAGTTATTGCTTCGCCTAGTATTGCATAGTAAAGCGCACCACCATCTAAATCATATCTCTTAGCATACAGCAACAACACATAGTAAGGCCTTGTTGGAAAATTGTAGCACCTCTGCTAATCAGATTTCCTGTCTCTAGTCTCTGTTTGAAGCAATTTCAAGTACAGACCCCAGCTTTTCTTCATCTCTTTTTATCAGAAACATTCAATTGTTCTCTACTGCTATAGAAAAAGTTCCATTTATCTATCCGTTTCTTCAGTCAACATCTATTAAGCTTCTACCCTGCTTGAGGGCACTAGGTGCTGGGGATACAAAGATAACAAATACAATCTCTCCCCCTCAAGGTTTGTAAGTGAAAGGGCACAGCTGAGAAAGAAAAGGCATGGCGTTGTTCAAGCATTGCGATAGAGCCAGGCGCAAGGTCATAGGGGAGCTGAGAAGACGAGGCGCGTATTTCTGCCTGATGAGGAGAGAGAAAGCCTTCAGTTCTGTCCAAATTTAAGAACAAAGACTTTACAGGAAATGAAAACAGGCACAGGACATAAAGGCCTAGCGCTGAGAAGAAAGCGCGGCGCATTTCACCCCGCGCTGTGGTGTGCCTGGGTGGAGGGGTGGGATCTCAGCGGGGATGGAGTGGTTGCAGGAAGAGAGATTAGGCTAAGGTCACGTCCTGAAGGGATTTGCACCTCCAGCTGAGGAACTTCGGATTTAGTTTTAGAGATAAAGTGCTTAAGGATGAGTGTTTTCATGTGATGTATGTGCAGAAAAATTTTGATGATAGTGGAAATAGAAGCTTGGAAGCGTAGTAGATCCATAGTCCATGATGAATGAAAACACTAGAAAAATATTTTAGAATAAAAGAGTTTATGCTAGAAAAATGTAAACTTCTAATAGTAGGCAGCGGTTACTTATCATACAGTAGAATACTATATGGCAGGTAAAATGACAGACTGAAACCTATATTCAAAATATAAAAAGCAAGTAAAAAATGGATTTCTATATTTAGACAATGTTCATGTAATCTAGGAATGTATGCTGTCATATGTATTATTTGTACATTATAGTGCTGTATATTATGCATATAAAACATTGTAACAAAAATTAATGATAAACATGTACAAAGAAAATTGCCTGATAATGATTATTTTTATGAGGGAGGGGATATACTTAGGTTCAGATCAGTGTGTTTATAAAATGTGTACTGTTTTGTTTCTTTGAGAAATCCCCAATGATTTTTAACAAATCTGAATCAATTAAATACCTTAAAATTGAACATTGACTGTATAGAGGCTATTGTGTTTGCACCTGTTTATAACTGCGGATTGTAACCTCCCTAAGAACTTGATCTTCACAACATCTCTATGAAGCATTGCGTTTTATAAATGGCCTCATTTTCTAAATGGGCTACAGAACGGTCCACTCTGTTGGCTGATGCCCCTTCGTTAAGAAGTGGCAGTGTTGAGACTTGGACATGTTTTCCCTCTGGAGCTTATAGATATCAACTGATGATGTCTGTATTGATTTCTATTTTCACTGCACAGTGGTCTGATAGTGCACATAGGGTGATTTCTATTCTTTTACCATTTACTTATTCAGGCTTTGTAGATTCTTAGGTGGTCTATTTTAGAAAAAGTATCATGTACTGCTGAAAAGAATGTATGCGCTGTTGTAGAGGAGTGGGATATTCTGCCTATCCACTAAGTCCATAGTTTCTTTTTTCTATTACTCTATTTCTTAAATTGCATTTAATAAGAAATAACAATGTGACAGTTTCAAAACACATTAATAGTTCATTTCCAGTATTTGGTATACGGCATATTGTTGTCCTCCTAGTAGTTATAAAGAGCACAGGGCATAGACATGATAATTTTTCTAATCATTATTGGTACAGAAAATTTCTTCTCATTAAACTAAGAGAAAATATTATATACATAATCCAATGTTCCACAATCACAGTGGGTTATTGGCAAAATTGGCAATGATGGAAGCTGTTGGTTTAAGCGTTTTACAGCTCAGCATACTAATCTAGCTTTATATTTTATGCCTTGTGGTTAAACTTTTCTTCTGGGTGGTTAAGGGCAAGTTAAGGCAAGACCTGTATAACAAAACATGGAACTTTTGTATCTCCCAAGGTCAGTCAAATCCCTTCAGGATTTACTTTGAAACCACGTACAGTGCTCTGTAGAACTGTTGTCAGTGTCAGCCATCTGGACGAGTCACAGCCATTGCAGTGAGGACTCAGGACATAAGAGAACCTGTGCTGTAACATCCTATAACTCAGTGGTTTTCAAAATTTTCTGTTCAAGGAGATTATGGGACCACAGAGTAAAGGGATTAAAGATATATAGTGTACCTAAGGAGAGTCACCTAGAAAGAAAACATTCTCTCAGGCTTTCACAGAGAACAAACTGGTTAAGTCCATAGTTTCAAGGGTGTGGCTCAGCTTTCAATTTTTTTTTTTAATTGGGTTTTCATTCAGTTGATCTATCTCTTTGAGAAGAGAGGTGGGGGTGTTAAATTTGCCTCCTATGATTGTGTTATTGTTTATTTGTTCTTTTAATCTGAGCCACTTTTGTTTTATGAAGATCCATGCTCCAACATTCAGTGCCTATTTTTATCAATATTATCTCTTCTTGTTGGATTATTCTCTTAACTAGTATGTGGTGACTTTGTCTCTTACCAGTTTTCACTTAAATTTGTCATAGGTAGCCTTAGAAATGCCACCCCTGCTTATTTTCAGGGTCCTGGTACATGAAATATTATTTTCTAGTCTTTAATTGTTAGCTTATGTTGTAGTTTGGGTGGTTTTGCAAGCGGAACAATGCCATACAGGACACAAATTTTGTAAAGTTTTTTATAATAGTCACCTAAAGAATCCTATGCAAAAAGAAAGTGCAGGCCATCTGTGCACACACTGAAGACCAGAGATTCCAGCTGGGGGCCGGGATCCCACTACAATGCCTTTTTTATTATTTTTTTTTGAATGACTGGCGTCCCATAAGTTTATTTTTCTGTTTTGTTATAATTTTATTTTATTTTTAAGAGTAAAAACAAAAGCAAGAACCAAAATCAGAAAGATGGAAACAGAAACAACAATAGATGTTACAGACTGTCAAAACAAGAATAGCTGATTAACAATGGTTGATATGTTATCTATTTTTATCTTCAAATCTGTGTGAGTCCAGCTGAAGCTCCTAACAGTGCCTCCCACAAATCCCCCTGGAGGCCTAGAGCCCATGACAATGTCTCATGCCGGCCCATTGCACAGGTCTGCACTGGAAGGCTGTCTTAGTTATTTTTTACTCATTGCTGGGACAAATACCCGATACTCAAAATGAATGAAGGAAAGGTTTATTTAGCTCACAGTTTGGGGAGGTGTCAGTCCATACTCTGCTGGCTTCAAGGCTACAGAACACAGTGCAGAGCAGAGGAGGAGCAACAGCTGTGGCGTCCATCAAGCCTCTCTCTTCCAAAGTCTGTGCCGGCGTCGCAGAGCTCCTCCAAACTGGCCTGGCTTCCAAGACCCAGCTCCTCCAAGACCTCTCCAACGAAGGGAGGCAGGGCTCGGCCAGGCAGGAAGCAGCCAGGGCAGGGCCGGTCTGGGCTGCTCTGGCCCTAGAGTGGAACCAATCACATCCCAGGGCAGGCCCTCCACATCCTGTAGGATGGGGCCCCACAGCCCAGAATCAGCCGAGCCCATCCAGCCAAGCTTCCTCAAGTTGACACAATGTATCAACTACCACAAAGGCCCAAAGGTCAGTGGTGGAAACTAGAAAGGCTGGGCCAGTAGGATGAAGGATCTGTGCCAGCAGGCTGCGGGATCTGCACTGGAGCCAGAAGAAATGCTCGAGGTAAGACCTGAAGCTCCCCGGAAAAGTGCCACAGCCATCCT
>PVJA010001766.1:0-119221 GCA_004027025.1 Myocastor coypus | reverse complement strand
TCAATGAAAATATTTTTCATTGACTTGTAATATAAGTTAATGTATCTCAACATTCATGTGATGTGACATACAAAGTTTATCTATCATTTATTATTTTGCCTGGAATTAGGGATTTTATATAAATTATACCATTCAATCGCCATAACATATTAGGGATATTGTCATTACTATTTCATACTTGAGGATACCAAAGGCCAATATTTTTTTTTTAATTTTTATTTATTTAATTTATTTTTTTCTTATTTCAGAACTTTTGTTTGTTTGTTTATTTCTTTTTATGGCTGGCTCAGCCTGCCCTAAGGGCAGGGCTGGCGCAGCATGTGGTGCCGGGGATCAAACCGTGGTCCTTGCAGCCACCCATGCTTTCCCAAGCAGGCACTTTAGACCGCTGAACCATCCCGCCGGGCCCCCCAAAGGCCAATATTTATAGCACAACTATGAAGGCAAATTGGTACACACACACACACACACACACACACACACACACACACACACTCACATACACATATTCTAGGAAAATATGAAGCAACTATTAAAATATGAGTACTTAGGATAACACATAGGGATCTTCATTTTCTGGCACAATGGGTAGTTCATCATAGGTTACAACTGATAAACACTAAAATACACTTAAGGGTGTACTAAGATTTTTCAACTAACTAAACTGACTATCCTGAAAGAAAGGAATACTTGGTCTTATCCATGAACTGCTGTTTACTATAAGTCAACTCTTCGTACAAAGGGAAGTGGGTTTTAAAGTGAAAGAAACCTTTAAAATCTCAAAATTTGGAGTTCATCTCAAGGAGAATTATCAGATGCACTTCAGTGGTTTTAGTGGTGGGAATACTGAGAGAATACATCTTAAAAGGTTTGCTTATATCATGTATTCATTAAATGCTAAAAAGAAAATAAAAACTATACATTAAGGGTCTGATATACAAGCAATCAAGCCATGAACTTTCACATGTGTATTGTACAAGACTCAGTTTATCAGATTAGAAAGGAATTCAATTCATGAATGATTTCCTAGATGGGAATTCAGAAGTCATTTAATCTCCATAAACACATTTTGGACAGGTCATGTGTGGGTCACTTTCAATGTCTTCTTAAAGAATAAAGCTGTGAAGAAACTAGGCTATTATTAAAAAGAAAAAGAATAGATGATAACAAATGGATTTTGCAGTCTGTCCAAAGAGGTTCTCAGTGGAGAGATAAGAGATTTTTGAGGCAAGAAAAGGGAAGAGATGGAGATTTGCTTATCCTGCTCTAGTTCAACAATGTTGTCACAAAGCAAAGTAGCTTGAATTATTCTCTGGAATATTCTATTCCTATTATTGGAGCACTTCTTATAAGAGTCACATTAGAATAACTTGAAGAGTTTTAACAAATCCTGATGTCTGGGCCTATACTCATTTTGATATAATTAACATGGAATTTAATAAACCTGAGGAGGCTTGTAAGTGCCCAGTGAAGGTAAACTACTTCTAAGAGGGGCTAAGGGATGGTTTTCTTCTTGTACTTTGATTTCAGCCAAGAGGTAAAGTGAACCCTTCTGCTTCCAACACAGCTTCACCATCAATGGCTCATTTTCACTCTTCTGCTTACCTATTTCTCTGGTGGGTGGTCTCAGAATTTCTTGTCACTGTTTTTACTTATTTTGCCTACAATAACTTCCTACAAAATAATTATGCCCATAATCTTTTTGTACTAAAATCTTTTCTTAAAAGAATTAGTGTGAAGACATTCTCAAGCAAATAAAGTATCTGACTACTTTGTAAGTACTGAATCTAGACTATTATAATCCTGTTTTGCACTTAGAGTATACCATGCCCACATGAGTGAAAACTACTTTTGACTGTAACTACCAAAGAGATAGATTCTGACCCGCTGCTGTATGCTAATACACCTTTCATATGGGATTGAAAATTATTACTAAGGTTCTGTACTGAAAAATAAATTGCTTCTCAATTCTACATGCATATTGGCATCTTCTGAAGAGCTATCTACGTCAAGGTGAAACCCTACAGGTTTTGATGTAGTTCAGTGTCTCCAAGTCTTGATGCAGATTTTTCTAATCTCTTATTATCATTATATTATGCAGTTACTTAACAAGTCACTGCTCTTGTGAGAAAACCATTTAACATAAAAATTTCAAGTTAGCAAACCATTAATTAATGTGTAGGGATCCAGGAATAACTGATGGGAAATATAAGTATTTAGCAAAGGTAATTTTAGGAGGTAGTGAGAAAAGAATATCAGGATGGCTAGGAAGAAATTATGAATATGACAGGGGAAAGAATCAGAACGTTTACTTTGAAGCCTGGCAGTGCGTGAGACACTAGCAAAGGTGGCCCGCTGATTGCTTTTCCAACTGAATATACAAATGCACCAGATTAGGAGCAAGGTTTAAGTTTTTCTTAATGGTTAGGAGATGCATAAAATAAGAGTAAATCAGGGAATGTATGTTCTCGGATGACATTATGATTTCCTACATCTTTAAGAATGATATTTTAAAAATCCAGAGGTAAAAGGTGAAATAGGAAATTCACATGGCTTGCAGTAAATGAAGTGTGTGTGTGTGTGTGTGTGTGTGTGTGTGTGTGTGTGTGTGTTCACTTTGGGAAATGAAGAGAAATTTGACAAAGAAATCTAAAACTTTAGAGAACACACACACATTTTCTCTCTGAACACACATGTGTTATGTACACTGCAAAACAAGTTTTGCCAGATACGGTGGTGCAAAGTGTGTAATTACAAGCCTGGTCTTGGCAACGTAGGCAGTTAGTGAGACTGTGCCCACAATACGAATTTAGAAAAATGTCAATGAGTAGGAAGTCTCTAGATCGATTACTAATACTACAAAGAATAACAACACAACAAAGTAAAAACAAGTTTATAACCTAGATATCTGTCACTGTCGATTATTCAACTTGTCTTACCACAGGAAATTAGTTGTCATATTTAATGTCTTATAGTAATGTATGCAGAATAAGTGGTCTGACAAAAGTGACAGTCAAATGACACAGAAGAGCAAATGTAGGATTCGTTTGCTCAGAGTAACGCATGATATATTTTCAACTCATTGTCCAAATAATTCCAAATTATATTTTAATTATTCAATAAAACAGTTTCCAAAATATTACTTCCTCACTTTCTAGTGTTTTAGTACTATTTTCTTCAAAAATCTTCTATTGATTTACATACTACTAATTTTGGGCTCTTTCTGTAGGAAAAGAAAAAGAAAGCAAAGATAGTAATTCTTTGTTAAATGAAACAGGTTAAGCTTCTTCCCCTTAAAAACTCATAATTTTGTGCAAAGAGAATCAGTGTGCTTTTCACATAGTTACTTCCATGACTTGAGCTATGTCAGTTGCTAATTTTTCACGTGGTACATGTTGTAGCAATTATTAGAAAGTCTAGCTTCTATTTATTTATTTATTTATTTATTTATTTATTTATTTATTGTCTTTTTGAGACAGGGTCTCGCTATGCAGTTGAGGCTGGCCTTGAGCTCACTTTTGTAGCCCAGGCTGGTCTCGAACTCGCACTAATCCTCCTGCCTCAGCCTCCCTAGTGCTGGGATTACAGGAGTGAGCCACCACGCCCGGCTAGCTTCTTTTTAAATACTTCCTCAAAGTTGCTCATCCATCTCTTAGCCTTTCCTTGAATTTGTTTCTGATACCTGAGGAGCCAGTACTTTCCTTTCTTTCCGCAAAGCTGCAGAGCAATTCCCACAGAGTGTTCCTTGAATTAGCATTCCTAGGTTACAATTTCTCTAAAAGATGTACAAGTTTATAAATCACTGAAGGCTATGAACATGAGCTTTACTCTGAGTATATTAAGGAAACTCATGGATTTTTCTCTGCCTAACAAAAAATTCTACTAAGCCATCAGGGTGGTGAGTCACTATGACTCAGGCCACAGGAGGCCATGTGCTATGTTCTGCCTTTCTCTTCCCCATTCAAATTACAACTTCCTACTTCCTTTTCATAATACCCTGTTTCCTTATTCTCACCTACTGTCATATCACTATCTGCCACATCACGCGGACTGCCCCTAAACTGCACCTCCAACCTGGACATGTAGAGCCTTTGTCCCCAGACCAGGCCCTCAGAAGGCCAGGGCTCTTCTTTCTTGTGATCTTCTCCATGCCCCAATAAAGGCCACTTTTATCTCCTCTCTCTCTCTCTCTCTCTCTCTCTCTCTTTTGTAGATGGGTCGGCCTACCCAAGCTTGCCTAAGCAGGCACTTCACAGCTATCTTGCCCATCTTTTCCTGTCTATTTATTGCACTGAAAAATCTAGTAGAAAGTTCTTAGCGAGGCTTCACTACGTACCACCTGACGTGTACAATGCAGCAACCCCGACTTAGTTTCCTCATAAAGGAGCCAAATTTTCTTCATTATATTTGTGTTTATTTATTGGACATAAAACTGTCAATTTACAGAATGACATGCATTGTCTCCATAGGTAGACACACTGGGGAACGTTCAAACCAGGGTAGTCTTCATTTTTTTGTGTGGTGATAGCATTAAATATTCTTTTGTTTTATAATTTTATTATTTTTAATAAAAAATCACAAGACAGTTTCAAAACACATTAGTAGGTCACCCACAATAATTAATGCTATGCATATTGTTGTCTTCATAGTAGTTGGTCAGAGCACAAAATGTAGACATGATAACATTTCTAAACTCTATTATTACAAAATTTTCTTCTCATTGAGCTAAGATTAAGCAGCTGTATGTGTAGGCCAATGTTCTATAATAGTGGGTTATCATCAGAAGTGAGGGGATTTAAGTGACCTTGTCAGATATAAAAGTTACGTGTTTTGTTATATAGGCCTTGATTTAACTTGGGCTTAACCACCCAGCAGAAAATTTAAACCACAAGGCATAAAAAGTAAAGCCAGATGAGTATGCTGAGCTGTAAAATGTTCAAGCCTGCATTTGATATTCTTTTCATGAAACTCCTATGAAATGTACAGCATATTGTTATTCATAGCCGCATTATTGTACAACTCCTTATTCTTCATTATTTTAAAATAAGTCTAGCTATGTATAGAGAAAAACCTAGACTAAGGCCTCTATCATATGTTTAAAGATGGAGGGGTTTTCAGCAAGTTGATATCAGAATGTGGGGTAAAAAATTTTTAACAAAGGTCATTTAATATGTGATTTTTATAAATCACTATGGTTGCTTTCAATTTTAACAGGTAGAGCTACTAAAGTGTGTTGATTTCATTGAGAACCTGTCAAGAGTTTTATGCCATTAAGCAAAACTAAATTTTAAAGCATATGACTTTCTACAGGGTATTTTAAAATCAAGCGAGGTATTTTCAAACATTTTTATAGTAAGGCTGTGATATATGGTAAAAATTTCTGACAGCGGGGCCTGATGGGATGGCTCCGTGGTCTAAAGCGCCTTCTTGGGAAACCTTGGGAGGCTTTAGGGACTTAGGTTTGATCCCCGGCACCACATGCTGTGCCAGCCCTGCCCTTGGGGTGGACTGAGCTGGCCACAAAAACGAGTGAATAAACAAACAAAGGTTCTGAAACAAGAAAAATAAATAAATAAATAAATAAAATTCTTAAAAAAAAATTCTGACAGCTGGAATAATAACATAATATTTGTATTGTTATATCTCTTTCGAAGTATCTATCTAGTGACTAACCAACTCAGAAAAAAAAAAAAAAATTAATCCAAAAGAAAATTTCGAGGGGCCCGGTGTAATGGCTCAGTGGTCTAAAGCGCCTGCTTAGGAAAGCTTGGCCTGCTGCAGGGGCCTCGGTTCGATCCCCGGCACCACATGCTGCGCCAGCCCTGCCATCAGGGCACGCTGAGCTGGCCATGAAAGTAAATAAATAAACAAACAAAAGTAAAAAATAAATAAATAAATAATAAATTTAAAAAAAGAAAATTTCGAGGAAGACACAAATGTTGAATCTCTGATATCATAGGTGCATATTCTTGTTAGATAGGGCAGGTCAAGATTTCAACGTGAGAATTAGAAATTAGACCCAAATTCCAAAAACAAAACCCCAATTGTCCTCAGGTATAGCCATTTCAGCTTCAGAATTCTTGCCAAACCAACTGAAAAACAGTGATCAGCAAACAAAATAAAAAGCACTTGTGCTGAACTAATTTGCTATGCTAATATGCAATTATCTTAATTTATTAGGAAAGTGGCCATCATTTTACTCAATTCAAGTTCTTGGAATGGTGACACCTTGTATAAATAGATGTCATTTCATAAGTATGTCCAGCTGTCTAGAATAAAGAAAATGCAGGCAAAAAAAAAAAAAAAAAAAAAAGTAACATAATTATCTAAGCAGCCAAAATAATGTCTAGGTAGGAAAGTGCCACTGAAAATTTGATAAGGCCGCTCATCAGATCCAACTGAATTTCATCAATACAAATGAGTTTTCTGCTTGTCTATTACTGTGTTACAGGGAATCATTACAATAATTATTTGTGCCACCTATATTAGAGACTATGTTTTCAGTGGTACAATTAAAAGGGTAGGCTGCTCACTAGACATAATAATGATCCTCCACTATGCTGATTCTGAAATTCCCAGCAACTTCAAAGATGTGATCTTAAATGCCAAAGTAGAACAAAGGTAAAAGATGTGATTGAAGCCGCTGACTCCTTCAGCATGAGTTTTCCAGGTGGGCCCAATGTAATCATTACTGTCTTTCAGTGGGTAGAACCTTAAATGGTCTTGCCAAGGGTGATGAAAGAGAAGATTCATGTGATCAGAGAGTCAGAAGGAGATTTTTTGTCTTTGAGAAAGGAAGAGGCTATGAACCACAGAGTCAGGAAAGCGTGTCTTCCCTAGCGTACCTAGGAGGCAACAAAGCCCTACCTATACTGCAGTTTTAGTCTCTTACCCCATTTCAAACTTCTTATCTTACCAGAACAGCAAGATTATGTATACATATACAAATACATATTTGTTTCAGCAGTGATATGAACCTAATAGAAACCATTTGGTTCATGACCAATTCAGCTTGGGAATCTTAATTAATGCCCCACACCCATCCAGTGCTCCTAAACAGAGAAAAATAGCCATCGTTGGAAGGCAGATTGTGGAGTCAGTGGTCATCCTGCATGCTCTCTGAGCTCCTAATCTCCATCTCCTTGCTGTGATCAAAGAGACAAAGTGGGTAAGCCCACAGGCTTAGCTCCCCAGGCTTTTAGCAACCGGTTTCCTGATTGGTTCTGCTAGTAGCAGAATAAAAGAGCATCAGTGAGCATCTCTCGCTGCCTCCACTGGTAACTCTGTGGGTGACACAGGCTCTTCTTGTGTTGAAGCTACAATTGTAGATGTGTTTGGCAGTGTGAAAGAACATTCCATGATGACACCTTGCCTTTCTGTCCTTACCAGGGTTTGATGACGCCAGAGTCTATCCGCTGTCCTTTAGCTTGCTTAGGCCTAACACTGCCTGCTTTACCCTTCTCTGATAAATCCATCTTCACTTTCTGATATCCTTTTATTTTTTTTTTTATTTAGTTTAATTTTGAAGAGTAAAGACAAAAACAAAAACAGATAGAAAAAATGCCAGAGAACGGCGACGTACAATCTGCCTTCCAATGATGTTACAGATTTTTAAAACAGAAATAGTTAATTATTAATGGTTTTATGTCATGTATCTTTAATGTCAAATGTATTGCTCAGATTAACAGACATAGTTATGCAAGACTGGACAAATAATTGAGTATTAATGTTTCCTTTCAATAAACCTTAACTTTATCCTTATCTTTCATTTTAGACAAAGCTTTTTCGTTAAATTCTTCCTATTTAAAACATACAGGGACATTTATTTCCTTCAGTGGAAACTACAACGAATCATCCCCCCCGAAAACATGATTACATGGACCACTTTAGGTATTATTCTAATACCCATCATTGTTGGCGAGAGATTATATTTTGCATGACAGTAAGTAATAGGCTGCAGAGGTAAACACACTGCTTGGGGAGCAGTGCCCTTTCTAATACAAGGAGGAGGGTGATGATATTGTTGTCTGCTGTGGTGATGAAAGTAATAATAGCTGTGAGGCAAGAATGGTACAGGTGGATGGTGGAGGTTTTGCTTTGAGTCTTTGTTCTCAAAACAAGTTGTGTCCACTCAGGAAACTTGATATGTAGCAGCTGTGATCCTTGAGCTCTTGCTTGGTTATTGAAGCTGATAGGTGAGTGCCCTGCCTCTCAGGGACATGTTTGGGGGTAGTATTGTGGTCTGTACACACAGTGATAATTTGGCCCATAGAATATACTCACATGATAGCAGTAGTGCCACTATTTTACATTAAGCTCCAGTATTAGTAAAAAATTCTTCCTTTCCTAAATATGATCCATCATTCTTGAAAAGAATGAAATATTCTTAATATTTATCTGAGATGTGCCTTTTCACGGTTCTTTGGCAAACAGCACTTCTAAGGCACTGTTCACTCAGCACAAGAACTGCAGACCCTGTCCATATTCTACCTCATTCTTGGGTTACCCTCCTCCATCTGCCTGATGGATTTCGCTTTGAAAATCCAGCTTGGAGACCCCTCATGCCACCTGTCATTGTGCATTCTCAGTACCCAGCTCTCACTACCTGGCTGAACCTTTTGCAGTTATCGCTGCTAGGCTGGCACGTCAGGAAAAGACATTTGGACGAATTCAAGCCTTCTAAGTCCAGCAAACATAAAGAGAAGCTGTTTACACATTCAAATGACGTGTTAACACTCTTACATGCTTGGGGACAATGAAAATATTCTGCATTTAGCATAAAAGCACGCTTCTCCTAGACATGAGAGGCCATTCGTTCTTCGCCTTGTTCTGTGAAGCAATGCTAAAGCCATTTTCCAAAAAGGCGTATTGTTAATCACTGGATCATTAACCTTTACAATGTCAATGTGTTCCCCATATCAAATTCAGTTCAATTACTGCCACAGGTAATAGTTAAAGGTGCATTTCACGTAGATGAACATATTAATGCTTTATTTAATTCCAAATGCACTGTGAAGGATTTAGGTGAGCGCCAATCCATGTTTGAAAAACCAAAAGTAATAGAAAACACAGTCACAGAGCAAGAGAGAGGGAATTTGACAGAAAATGCCACTTTGGAATCATTCACATTTTTTGGTTTCTTAGTTTGCATTGTGTTTCATAGTTTTCTTTCTGCTTTGGAACAAATAACTCACACTATGCAAATGACGTAAGACGTTGTCTTTCATGTGCATGAATGAGCACTCTTGTAGACCCTACTGAGATAAACTTCTGCCATTCCAAAGGAAAGCAGCTTATCCATTTAGAATTCCCACTCCTAAGAGTGGAAACCCTGAATCTGTTTCCAGCCTCAGAATCACATTTTCTAGATTTTCTAGGCTCCTTTGTGTCTGTCCACAGGGAAAAAAAAAAAAAAAAAAAAAAAAAAAACAGCAGCATAAGATCACACTGAAGTTCATAATTTTTAAAAATTAGATTTTCTTGGATGAATGTAAGCTTTATGAAGATTTTAAGTCTTATTAATATTTGTGAAATAACTTTTATTTCTACTCCAAAGGGGCAAGTTGAAAATTGATAAATGTCTACTCATTTTTGATGTAAGGCTAGTTTCCTATCAGTGTTTTCTTTAATTTATTTATTTATTTATTTATTTATTTATTTATTTATTTATTTATTTATTCATTCATTCATTCATTTATTTTGTACAAGGTCTTACTATGTAGCACTGACTCGTAGCAACGCTCCTGTCTCAGCCTGCCAGCCCTGGGATTCCATGTGTGTGACGCCACACCTGGTTTCTGCGGTTGGCACAGTGGCATGGTATGCAATACCGGAGACTGATCTCTGGGTCCTTCCACTTTCCAGGTAGGTGTATAGAATGCTGAACTATCTCCCCAGCCAAGGCATGTTTGAGCAGCATGTAAGAAAAGATTAGTGAAATGGAGAAATGCTCTAAAAATGGAGGCAAATGCTGTGTATTGGCTCACAGCCTGATTTGCAGAAAACAACCTGCTGTTTTCAACATCATACGCTCTAGGATTACAGGTGCACCACCATGCCTAGTCTCAATCTCAGCATCAGCATGGCCCTAGGGGGTGGTGAGCACCAGCCCTCCACACAAGGGATCAAACCCCTGCCTAAGTAGCCACTTTAGTCTGCTGAGCTATATGGCCAGGACTTTTTGAGTTTTACATAATATTTGGAAAATCTTATCTTCAGTGTACTGCCAAATAGTTATTTACATCTAATACTGCTGTGAGAATCTCTATTCCCAGACCAAACTAGCAATGAGAACTTGAGGACTGGAATTTTGTGGAAAATCTGAAATTTGTTATTACAAGACTCAATCATCAAAGGCTTCCACTTTGTGAATGCCATCAGTCAACTCCAATTTTCCTGCCACATCTTGTCATTCTGGTGAGGCTCCTTCTACGTCATGTGAGATCCACCAGTCAGTCACCTGCTTCAAGTAGATGAAAGTTTCTGTCAACCCCAGTCATTCCAACTGATGTAGACAACTTGAGGATTAGATTAACATTTCACTCTTCAAAACACTGTACTGTGTCATAAAGAAAAAGGATTTGTATCTCGGTTTCAATACCTCTTCATGTGAGCCTCCTTACAGCCAGAGTGGTGATGAGCAATTTGTCTTCCCTCAATATTACTATTGGATCACATCCTACTTACTGTAGTGTCACTTACGATTCCTATATTTTTTCTTTAAACTATAACTTCAGAATTTTTATAAACATAATGATCAAGATCTATAATAGTATACACCTAGCTGAAAGTCATTAGGATGACTTCTACATGATGTATTTCAAAACATGCCTTAATTTGAACAATGTCACTTGGTAGGTATCAGAGCGGAATATATACTTTAGAGGACTGAGGTGCTTTTTGACTAGCCCTGAAATTACTTCGCGCCATCAGCTGCAGATCTCACCTTCCTTTGAAGTCTTTAACACTGGTCGTAGGTTTATGTGACACTGTTTGTCATTCAGAGTATTTCCTCATTTGAGTCTCTACAGAGTCTTAAACTGAGAAGTATAAGTAGGTCTGTAGAAAAGAAAAACAAGGAAACACTTGGAAAAATTATGTGATTGTCAGCGTCTGCCCATCTAGCTAGTGAGAACGTATTAAATTCAAACAATGTCCTGTAGCACAGATATATTTCAACTATTTTAAACTTTCTACATCACTTTCGGGATGAATTGGGATATAAAAATACTCATATAAGTGTATGTTGCTGCACAGGGATCATACATCTTGTTTGGCTTGGGACAGTTCAGTTTTTGTCATTGGCTAGTGCAGTTACCATCTATACTTTTCATTCTCAAAAATATCAATCAATATTTGGCTGTTAAAACGCTTGACTGTCCAAACCTCAAAATTTTAAATGTTTTTTTTTTTTCTTTAGAAAAGTCTTAGCTATTTCAAAGGACTAGTCCAATAGTTTTGTTACTGTAGCCAGATTCTTTGATTCAGGAATGAAGAAAACTGAACTTCACCCAGAAGGCTAAGATCGCAGGCAGAGATTTTGTTGTAACTTCTCAAACAGAAGGGAGTTATTGCTCGGACAAAACAAGTCAGACTGGTGGTTTCCCAGAAAAGGAAAAGGGGCAGCAAGTAATTTCTGCCCAAAGTTTTCATTAATGTCCTCCTTGTAAAACAGGAATCAAGCTTGCAAAATAAGCCCAGTCCTGCCTGTATAACATCTGTATTCAGGTCTAACCTGTTGGTTACTGACCTTTAAATTCTCCAGCAATGAACACTTTTAAGAGGATATCCAAGGCTTACAACTGTGTTTATAATTTCTGGAAGTGTGTGCACTTGGTCCCCATTAATGTCCCTTTGGTTCTGCTTTGAAATCATAAAATAGGTCTTATCCTTGCATAAATCGTTCCTAGCACTGAATTGTTCTAGACCTTTCCAGGTGATATTCAACTGTCTCATCTTAGGCAACCCTTTAACATTTGAAGAAAGTAACATTATGTTTATTTATTCTGATCCTTGATGCATTACTATGACATATATGAAATCATTGCACATTAAAGAAATCATGAGTGTTATACTTGGTTTCTCTAATTTGGGATGAATAGCTCTGAAGACTCTCTGTACCTGGACATGACACTACCTTTGCTTTGGTGTTCTGGATTCCTCTACTTGTACTTTCAGGTTTTAAAATTATACGCTACCACAATATTTGGTTCTTCTCTTTGCCTCAGCACAAGTGGAAGCATCCCTCCAGTTTTGTAAAGTGTTAAAAGACTCTTACATTTTCCTCTATGATTAGTACAAGTGCCTATATTCTCAGAAATACTCTACCACCTTTTAAAAAGTTTAATTTAATTTTATTTTGAAGAGTAAAAACAGAAGCAAAGACAAACAAGAAGAAAGACAGAAACAGCTTACCATGCGGCAATACATATGTTATGGATTTTCTAAATAGGATTGGGAAATTAACAGTGGTTAATATATTATCTATTTTTGTCATGAAATCTGTTGAGCATATTAACAGATATAGTTATGGAAGCCTGAACCAATAATTAAATAATAAAGTTTGCTTTAAAAAAAAAATCTCAGTTTTTAAAAAAAATTTAAAGAGAGTATAATAATTGATAAGACATTAGTAATCATACACATTCAGAACACCAAGATGTCAGTTATTCAACTATAGATTTTGCATTACTCATTGCTATCCTCTATGTATTGCTCAGATTACAGATACCAGCATGCAGTTAGTCAACATGCAAATTTTAAACATTAATTGCCATTTTCAAAAACCTGGTGGAAATTATTAGTATAATCATCTCAGCCATCTTTTATATATACTTTTGTGATTATTCCCCCTTTTTTCCCCCTATCTTTTCTTTCTTTTTTAGTCCTTAAGTTTTGGTTGTTTTTATGTTCCACTGCATCTATTATATTTTCCAGGGTTTATTTATTCTGTCAGGTTCTTACACTAGGGAGACAATAAGATATTTACATATGTGGGTATGTTTTATTTCATTTATGAGTATAGCCTCTAATTGCATCCACGTACCAAGAGATGCCTCAAATGTATCTTTCTTTATAGCTTAGTAGTACTTCATTGTTTAAAAATGCCACATCCTTTTCAGGCATTCCTCAAATGATAGCCATTTTCATAGTTTCCAAGATGTGGCTGTGACAAACCATGCTGCTATAAACGTCAGCACACATATATCACTGACCTTAGATGTTTTCAGTTCTCTGGGGAGTCTATTCAGAAAGAGATTTCAGTCCTAGTTTTTTGAGAAGTCTTCACACTGAGTTCCATAATGATTCTACCAGTCTATAGTCCCACCAGCAGTGGAGAACATTTGGTTTTTTTCCCACAGCCTCTCCAGCATTTGTTATTAGGTGATTGGTTTATGGCAGCCATTCTTTCTATGATGAGAGGGTATCTCAGTGTTGTTTCAGTTTGCATTTCTTTAGTAAGAACTGAAAACTTTCAGCCCACCAAATTTAAATGCCCAATCAAAAATGGGCATCTGAGATGAATACACACTTCTTAAAGGAAGAAATGCTAGTGCCAAATAAATACAGGAAAAATATTGCACATCACTGGCTATTTGAAAAATGCTGTCCCATTTTTAATAGGGAATTTTTTCAGTTTGAAATTTGATGCATGATGTCAAGAACATTAGTCTGCTGTACAACAGATCTATTCAATGTACAAAGAGTACAGGACCCCAGCACCTACGGGATTTTCATGTCTAAATATTTCATTAAATTTCTGTCACAGCTTTCAGTTGAACTCTGGTTGTGACAGTAAGTAGAAAAGAAAAAAAAAAGTATTAATTACCCAACCCTCTCTCCCAGTCTATGATCTCTTCATTATCCACACTGTACCTTCCCTATGTTTTTAACAGGACCTGAAGGAAATACAGACAAGTAAATAAACCAAAGTGTGTTATATGAAGCTTGACTTTGATCCCAATGTGTACCTTCACTATTAACTATTGTTATGGTTAGTACCTTGTGTCAATTTGAGACGTATAGAAGTCTAACTCAGCAGGAATTCAGAGTCCTTACTTGGTAAGCCTCCTGAGCTTGTGTAAGACCAGGGCACAGAGATGGTTCAAGTGAGTAGTTGGCATACAATATGAAGGGGGCAAAGCATTTTGTTTCTTCCCATTTTGCTTTCGGAGATTTTTCTGTCTCCTACCACCTTGAAATATTGTCCCTGTGCCATGTCACTCTGCTTTGAAGCTAGCTGATTTTGGAATAAAGCCTCCATAAACTGTGAGCTAAATAAACTTTTCTTGTGTGTATTGGCCTTTTTGTTTCAGCTATAAGAGAAAAGTAACTAACAACTGTGTAATCAATGCATTAAATGTTTTCCTGAACCTCATTTTGTTTCAGTTTCATTATCTATATTATGGAGATTGTCATAGTTATCTAAGTTAACAAATTTATTTTGAGAACTGAGGAGGTAAAATACTGTAACTGATGTACATATCATATGCTCCTTGTTAATACCACCATTTCATTCCAGAATTACTTCGGTTAGAGATAAAAGTTGAAAATAATACTTTAAGATGAAAGTAGTTAAACCTGGGATATTTCTCTGTAATTCTCATGCTGAAAGCAACTTTAGGTCCACAAGCCCCGGTGCCTAAAAGGTTTCCACCAAACCAGAGTTTCAAGCCTTTTTCCTAGGTCCACTCTTGGGCTGAATCTACTCTTGCGCATCTCCTGGCTTTTCTGCTTCCCCTCCTCTCATTTAAAATGCTTCTGTGTGCTTAAAGGTGATGGAATAGCTGTGCCTGAATGTGGCAAAATTATTTATTTATTTATTTGTCTATTTGTTTATTTATTTTTATGGCCAGCTCAGCCTGCCCTGAGGGCAGTGCTGGTGCAGCATATAGTACCGGGGATCGAACCGAGGTCCCTGTAGCCGCCTAAGCTGTCCTAAGCAGGTGCTTTAGACCACTGAGCCATCCTGCCGGGCCCTGTTGCAAAATTATGAATACTAATTTTTACATTTTCATAGGCATTTTTTCTGTTCTCAGGTGTGGAATCCAGAGATATTTGCCACTTAAGGTTGTTTTGGACTAACCACGAGAACATTCCACTCAGACTTATAACCTGTGGTTCTGAAATGGAACTCATCTTTTTTTTTTTTTTGGAAGTCTTCCTTCCAGCTTGTTTGCAGAGCCTTCATGCTTTTTTTGCACACTATATCTTGTTTAGAGAATACTGTCAATTTTGCTGACTTTTGTGCACAGTATTATTTTATGGTCTATTCTACATTACTGTATTTTGTGTAAAATATGCAAATAAAGCTTAAGGCAGGCTGGGGAGATAGCTCAGTGGAATAAGTGCTTGCCTGGCAAGCACAGAGTCCTGAGTTCAAACCCTGGCACAAAAAAATAAAATAAAAAAAAAATCTAATGCATCAAGTTGGAATTTCCATTGATCATTTCTTTGTTCTGAATATTGTAATGTGTATGCTCTTTACAATTCCTCTTTTATTCACCAAATTGCTCAACGACCTAGTCACAGCATACTCATTAAATGTAGACTATCTGTAGCAGAAATGTAGACTCAGCACTCTGACCTGGCCCTCAGTAGCATTTGGCACCTGAAAAAAAAAAAAAAAAAGGCTCTGCTTCATGTAATTGTGTTTTTTTGAGAATAACAGTCACGTATTACTTTTCTCTTCAAAGAAACAGTTATAAAAGAAGAGGAGGGCTGGGCATGGTGTTGCATGCCTGTAATCCCAGTACTTGGGAGGCTGAGGCAGGAGGATCGGTGCAAGTTCGAGACCAGCCTGGGCTACAAAAGTGAGCTCAAGGCTAGGCTGAACTGCGTAGCGAGACCCTGTCTCAAAAAGACGAATGAATGAATGAATGAATAAATAAATAAATAAATAAATAAATAAATAAATAAATAAAGAGGAGGAGACTACAATGATATTGTAGGGAAGATGACACTATGGACAGCAGTTCCCACTGAACTAACTAGGAAGACTAGACAGGTTTCAATGAAAGCATGTTTGAAAACAGGTGGCGAGATTGTCTTGTGTCCAATACCACACTAAGCAGCTAAGTCATGAAATGCAAAGAGTTAAAGGGAAAAGGAGGAGCGGCCTTGGAAAGTGCTAAGACATAAGCCAAGAAGAAGTGTGAGGAATAGCTGCAAAGCTAAGCAGTCTGAAAGCCAGGAAAACATCAAGAGATCCATGAGCAGAAATTGAAATTGTGACAGCTACGTTCTGCTGATTTTAGTCACAAGTTTTGATGCACTTGTCGCTTTCAGGGGAACCACCCGTGTCTGAAAAGCTAGGAGCAAAGAAGGCTCATTAACATTAGAATTTGCATTTAGGGAATTACTGATACGCTGTCCTGCAGGGAGTGCTAGCATGGCCATTTTCGCGTGCACAGCCTCATCATTCACGTGCAGTACTTTGGAAAACAAAGGCTGGACTTTGGCTCTCTTCCATGTTTATCTGTTCTTTGGCAGTTTTTCTTTTTGTGGATATACCAGCCTAAGAAATAAAATTACAAATAGAGTGTATGTATAATAGAAGGTGTGTAAGTTAACTTGTTAACATATACAGATAGAAGAAAGGAAGTGGTAGAGTGTCAGACCTTATCTATTGCCTTAGTGAGCCTTTTAAGGCTGTGGGTGATAAAATGCAATATTGGGTGCTATCTGTCAATTAGAACAACACAGAGAGCTGAAAGAGGCCTTTCTGATGGAAATGGATGTTGAATTACCCAGCAATACATGAGAAGCAAGAAGATTAACAGCAAGAAGACTGTTCAAGAAAAACGAAAAGCTACCCTATTTGAGCCATAAAGTGATAAGAGAATTATTTAAGTGAAGGAAGACTAGAGAGAGAGAAATACACACATTCTTGACTTACAGCTATACGTGGGACAGTATCCATTATGCATCTTTAAATTGTATTTTATGGAAAGTGTTTACAGGGTGAACAAGGTCTCACTACTAGATCGGACTCATAGTGATCCACCTGTTTACAGCCTCCCAAGAGCTGGGATTACAGGTGCAAGTCACCATGCCTAGTCTCAATCTCTATCTCAGTGTGCCCTGGAGGCAGGGCCAGTATAACAGGTCCAGGACTGAACTCCTGGCCCCTGTGCCTGCTTGCAGGTACTTTAATATGCTGAGGTATTTGGCTGGCTCTTTCATGTTTTCTATTTCAGCTTTTGCAAGCATGGAGTAATAAAGGTTAAAAGGAAAGGAAATGGCCTAAATCCAAAGTAATATATTTAAATAAATTTCCCTTCTGTCCCCTCTCCCAAGCAGTTTCCCTCAATCGCTTTTCTACATCTACTTTACCCTTGTACCCACACAACACCCAAAGGTACTTCCTCCTTGTCAGAAGCAGAAGGACATCTCAATAACCTTAGCATATTGCTTGCACATAGAAGAGAAAGAAAAGAATTAACCAATATAGTTGAGTAAGCAGCAATTCATTGGAATTACTGTTTTTAAATTGTTTGGTGTTAGATATTAGAGGGCCTGTAGGATAAACACGGTCCATGTAGCATGCTTTGCCAGTGACAGCTAAGGAGAAACTCATACCCATGTGTATAATACAATCCTTTATTAGGTCTCAGAATCAAAGCAATTCCACAGAGCACAGTGATATTTCAAGTTTAACACACTGTGTACATTCAGTTATGACACAAAGCTAATTCTAGAAAATGGAAAACTGCATATCTGGTTTCCCTAGTCTACTTTTCCATGACATCAAAAGGGAAATATTTTTGAGAGACCATCGCTTCTGCCTTGGGTTGAGACCTGATTTACATTAGAGTTCTTCCTCCTTAATTTTTTTCTTTTTTAATTTTTAAATTTTTTTTAACTTTTTAACTCGGAATGTTTTATTACTTTTTAATAAGAAATAACAATGTGACAGTTTCAAAACATGTTAATAGTACATTCCCAATAATTGATACAATGCATATTGTCTTCGTAGTAATTATACAGAGCACAGAGTGTAGACGTGATAAATTTTCTAATCGTATTGGTACAAAAAATTTCTTCTGTTTGAACTAAGAAAAAGCAGTTGTATATATAGTCCAATGTTCCATATTTACAGTGGGTTACTGGTGCAACTGGCAATGTTGAAAGCTGTTGAGTTAACCCTTTTACAGCTCAGAATACTGATCTTGCTTTACGTTTTATGCCTCGTAGTTAAACTTTTCTGCTGGGTGGTTGAGGGCAAGTTAAAGCAAGACCTGTATAACAAAATATGGAACTTTTGTATCATCCAAGATGAGTCAAATCCCCTCAGGATTAACTTTGAAACCTTGTACAGTGCTTTGTCCAACTATCGACAGTGTGAGCCATCTGGATGAGTCATGATCATTGCTTGACCAGTTTGCTCTCTGTGAAAGCAGGAGAGAATGTGTTCTCTCTAGGTGATTCTCCTTAGGCACATTATTCACCTTCATTCCCTTTCCTCTGTAGCCCCATAATTTCCTTGAACAGAAAATTTGGTAAACCACTGTGTTATAGGATGTTACAGCAGAGGTTCTGTTCTGTCCTGAACCCTTACTGACCTTGAAAGGCTAAGGCTAAAATATTGGCTATCCTTGTAGCTCTTTCTTTTTCTCTGATTTTTGGTCCATAACCTTACCTTCTTAACCCTCCAGAAGGAAAGCTTAGTGATACTACGACTCTATAACATGGGTCTTTGATCTTAACATCACTGCCTTTCTGAATATCAAACATCTTAGACTTACCTTGGAATTCCTATTATATGTTTAAGATCCCTGCAAGAAAAGTGACCATAAGCCGGGCGTGGTGGCTCACACCTGTAATCCCAGCACTCGGGAGGCTGAGGCAGGAGGAAATCAGCCTGGGCTACAAAAGTGAGCTCAAGGCCAGCCTCAACTACATAGTGAGACCCTGTCTCAAAAAGACAAAAAAAAAAAAAAAAAAAAAAAAAAAAAAAAAAAAAAACCAAAAAAAAAAAAAAAAAAAAAAAAAAAAAAAAGAAAAAGAAAAAGAAAAGTGACCATAACAATAACAACAACAAACAAGAAAGATATTTTCCACTTCTAACATAAAACTCTAAGGACAATGTCACTGTTATATGCATCACATAGATGAAACCATGATGGTCATTGCACTTCTCTGAACTGCAGGCATAAGTCTTGTGTGCACAAAACAGCAGCAGCGCCTGTATTCTCACTTGAAGGAACAAATCTACCCACATCAACTTTGTATTAAACTCTGTCTGCACTTCTACTCAGCTCTGTATGTATCTTAGTGTGTTTTTGAAAGATAAAAATGACAAAGGATGAGGTCCTCAGAACATCAGGACCCAGATTCCTGGTGACAGTGTCCCAATACTTTACCCCAGAATTTCCATAAATGTAATGTCTCTCTCTCTCTCTGTCTCTCTCTCTCTCTCTCTCTCTCTCACACACACACACACACACACACACACCCCGCATCTCATTATCTATGCCAGGATATTGCATTCCTATACCTATTTGAGACTCAGAGATGAACTTGGAAAGCAAAGCATTTAAATCATTTTAATGTTCCCCAATGAGAAACTAGGATTTGTATTTATTTCGGTATAAATACATACTTATCCATGTGCATTCTTTTGCACAGTGTCTGACCTGGACTGTATATGCATCTAAATCAAGGGCTTTTTTCATTGCCTGAAGGGACCCAGTAGAGAAACTTGAAGATCAGCACCTCTAATCCATGCTTATTTCCTTTCTGTCTGTTATGTTACAGAGCCTCAGTCAAAGTCAAAATCCTTTATCTTTTCTTCTTGCCCTTCTTTCAGTCACCATCTAGTTGCCAAATTCTACTTCAATTCTGCCAAAAAATAAAATAACATAAAAGCTCAAATCATCCACTTTCAAAAGCAAATCTTCAAAAGTCCAGTCACCACTTACCTAAAAGTCCATGTTTGGTTTGAAAGCATCATTGCTCCCCTTTGCCGTTCTTTGATTCCTCATTTCCTTTATTGAGATTAAATGATGGCCAGTCATATTGAAAACCATTTAGACACTCAGTTCTCCATACTGAAAATGTGAAATGACTTTCTGAGGTGCAGTACTAAAATTTTTCCAGTACATATGGATTTCTAATCTCAGTATTTTCCAAGGCAACAGAACCAGTAAGACTTACATGCAGCTCCAATCCTTGTTCTTCTCTTTCTGTTCATGAGTTCATTTGCCTGTATAGCCCATCCTCACTTCTCTACCTGAGTTCAATCTTGGTAAATTAAAAAAAATGTTTCTAAACCCTACTCCTTTCTTTAAATCTTTATTTTCTTCTAAGCTGCTAATGAAACCCAGAGCTTGGCATATGGTGGGCAGACATGCTAACACTGAGCTAAAATGCCAGCCCTTTTCCTTAAAGCAAGGTTATTATCATATTTCTATCTACCCCTTTCATTCAAATGCATATATTATACTTAGTTTACATTTTGCTATATTTGCATATACATTGTAATTTTTAAATTTAGTATGACTGGTAATCCCATCAGAAGTACAACAGCAAGGGCTGGCCAAGTAGATCTTATACTAATAGGCATTCTGTAACTCCAGTAACCAGTCTAGGTCCTGGAAAATGGAAAATATACCACTCACAGTGTCAAAGTGACTTAGTGACTTTGTTTCTGCTTTATTTGGAAGATCTATAAAGTCTGAATTTCTGGACCTTATGGGAACAAGTAATTCATTTAATAGAACATGGTGTGACATGTTATCCCAGTACTTCTGTTCCACTGGCTGCACCACACCAAAATGATAACTCCAGCCCTTTCGACAAGAAGCATTAGTGTCATGTGATTTTCAATGGGAATTTCAATAGGTCATGTGTTTCAGAGGAAACACTATATGTCTTGTAAAATTTTAATATAACAGAATTCAAGTACCTGACTACCCTTTCCATTGCATGCATTCATCGCTTCAGTGAATACCTGGTCTCCTAGTTATCAAAGCTGGAGAAGCTGGGTAAATACTTTATAATTCAAATCCTTTTAGAATTGAACACAAAATTCTTGGAGTAACTTATATTTTTTTACATACATATTTTTCAGACTTCCATATGATTATTTCCTGAGTCTAGAATTCTGCAATCAACAACACACATGCTCTGCTGAATTCTATTATAGTTTAAGAACTACTGATCTAATCAATGTCCTTACTCCTCAAGTGAGGAGGACACTGGGTTTACTAGTCAGTGACACAGAGACACTTCAGATTGCTAGTCTGAGAAGTTGCTAGTTAACATGACCACTTCTAATGATACCTAACACCTGATTAATAAAGAGTCAAATTTATTGTACTTCAATTTAGAAAAAAAAAGATTTTAATATCCAAAAAATTCTCAGGAACCACCTCTATCCATATTGCTGAGCAAACCATTAGCTTGATTAAAATGCCTTTTCTCTAGAAGAGACAGCATGATCAATTTAAAATAAAGCCAGAAGAATTAGCCTCATATCCACGGTGTTACAATCAGCTTAATTAGGAGATAAGCCAGGATACATAGCATTTCTTTTCTGCACAAAGACTCAAGGCAGCAGAAGGGAAGAAATATGTCACAGTCTGGAAGGACCACTGAGCCAATGAAAATTCACCTGACACCAGGGCTACACATCAGGTGTAATTTGCTAATGGACTGGCACTTGGCGCATCTTGGAAATAAAATGAGGAACCAAATCCCCTTGCATTCAAAAGGTGCTAAGAATTAGTGGAGTTAATAGGTTTTATGGAAGCATTTGCTGGTAGTTTGGTCTAACTCAATGTAAATGTCAACCCTGTAATTGCAGAATAATGATGCCCAACCTAAGGCAGGGATGGTAATGTCCACGAATGGTAGTAACTTTATCATCTAAGAAAGAACTTTCTTAAGCTGTTTGATCTCGAAAAGACGATTCAGCTACAGGGGCAGTTGTTTTCCTATTATTGATGGTCTGCTGATATCAGTGAAGAGAGCCAGACAGAAGTTATAAAAATATACGGATGAAAAACAAGATGTCCTGGCCGGTAAGATGGTTCAGCAGTCTGAACCAGCTGCTTAGGCAAGCTTAGGCAACCACGGGGACTGTGGTTATCCCTGGTACCACATGCTGCACCAGCCCCACCTCCAGGGCAGGCTGAGCTGGCAGTAATAATAATAATAATAATAATAATAATAATAATAATTAGAGGGAAATATGGCTAAATAATGTTATGCATATTCAATTAACCAGAAAATTATTATTCTCCAAATGGTATTACTTCAAGTTTCAACATTTTTAGAAAGATGTTACAGGAGAGTTCACCACATTGAAATTTTCAGTTTTTTTTTTTTTTTAAAGAAACTATTTCGTCTTTGTTATGGTTTATGTCTAGCTGTCCCCCCAAAGCCTCATGAGTCAGGGGCGGAGACTTCTAGAGTTTGAGACTTTATCCATGATCCCTGGGATTATGGGTTTTAGTACTGATGGGATTATGGCTCTAAGTACTTCTTGGATTATGAGTGTAGCCTAAGGTGGAGGCTGAGGTGGAGAGCCTGAATGTAATATAAAGAGAGACCAAGAGACAGACTAGAGCTGTTACTCTCTGCTGCCCTGTTTGGTTGGCTACCTCTGCCACCATTTTCTTGCTGTTCCACCGCCATGAACTGGATGCTCTTAGCCCTGTTCTGCTCAGCCTTGGGCCATCTAAATATGGACTGAAACCTCCACAAACTGTGAGCTAAATAAATCATTCCTTCCTTCATTTTGAGTGTCGGGTATAAATCTCATGTGATTCAGTTTTACACCCTGTTATGGCTTATGTCTAATTGTACTCCTGAAACTTCATGTAGGTCATAGGGCGGACCCTGCTAGAGGAACAGTGAGTGGCTCAAAGGGGTGCATCCAGAGAAAGGGGCAGGGATTGAGGGACAGGACCAGAGAGGCATGACCCATTAAAATGGCAGGCTGTGTTCTACCCACCCTAGGCCAGTGGTCTCCCTTAGAGATGTGGAGGGGGCGCATCCTGGAAACCAGAGTGCCCCAGCCTCTCCTGCTGACTCGGTAGCACGTGGTGTTTATGTGTGTAATTGAGGCTGCCTCCAGCAGGAGATGCTTGGAAAAGACAGAGGCATTGACCCTATCTCCTGAGCAAATAAGGTTCCGAAGTCTTGCAACATAGTGCAGGCTGCTGTAACTTGTGAAACCTCCAGTAACTGTGAGCTAAATAAACCGTTCCTACCTTCATTTTCAGTATCCAATGATGAATAACAACTACACAGCCCTTTGAGGAAAATTCTTTTAGAAATTAGGAACCCTACAGAATATGCTGCAAAAATATGTTTGGCTTTTGTTAAAATCTTCCCTTGAAAATGAATAGATGGCCACTTATGTCGTACATTAGTAGCAAAAACCTTATATTGAGCCACTTATTCATGCTCTAATAATAATGAACTGACCTTATCCAGACCTCTCACTTCAGTCTATCTGCACTAATTTTTTTCTAATTACATTTGTGAATATGTGTCACTAATTCAAGAACACAGACACAGATGCAACCTACCCACTTTGCCTCTTAGTTGTTCTTTTTCACCAATGCGATTTTATTGAATGTAGGAGAACATAGATGGTTAAGTGACAAAGATGCTATCTGTGTGCACCCGTGTCAGAACACAGCCATGTTCAGCATGCAGAAAGTACTGTGTTACAAAACTATACATTTGCACTAAAGTATTTGTGTTTTGTTTCCTACAAACAATAATTATTTGTTTTTCTTTATGGAAATATCTCCAGCGTAGACTAAGAATAATATCACTCACTAATCCCACACATAACCACCAAATCAATGGAGATTGTAGGGGTATATTATGTCAAAAATAATATTTAGCTTTAAGAAGTTCAACTGTAGCAATTTAAACTTGCTGAGTAGGTATAAAGTATGGCCAGCATACATGCATAAGAGAAGAAGGGTGCTGAGATTGAATAAATATTTTCATGGAGCATTTTCATTACTAAAATTATGGGATTAATACAGGTGAAAGCAATTCCATAATACTCAATCCAGCAGATTCTAAAATAATGTTTTGTATTGACTAGGTTTTTCTAGAGGCACAAGTGTTAGGATCAGGCTTAGAGTAATGGGATAGGGGATATTAATCTCATAATTCCTTTTAATTAAGTGATCCATGAAAATAAGGAGTATAAAAGAAGCTTCCTATGAGTTGGGTAAATATTTTCATGGATCTACAGCATTCAGGAAGTTAAAAGTCAGAGCAAAGGAATCAAGAATGTAGCACCGGTGTGAGACTAAATCCCTGATAGATCGTATGAAAATCACTGCTCTGAAGTTTCATTGAAAGCCAGAAGTCTGCAGTGTTGGCCCTGTCCTCGAGGCACGCTGAGACAGCAATTGGGGCTGGGTATGGTGGCTCGTATCTGTAATCTCAGCTTTTGGGCAACTGTAAACAGGTGGATCATTATGAGTCAACTCTAGTAGTGAGACCCTGAACACCCTGTAGACCCTTCCCTAAAGTGCAATAAATAAAAAAATAAGTAATAAATAAATAACTAAATAAATAAATAAGCCAGAAGTAATTGGAGTCTAACGTCTACAGATAATGACAGCAGCAAAGGACACACCGGCTTAAGCAGGATGAAGGAAAAACAAAATGTCAGACTTCTACTTTCTTCACTTGTCGCTACAAGTCTATTCAATGGCGCCAGTCACGGTCTGGGCTAGTTCTGCCTGACCACAGCCTACTGGTTTAAAAGTCAATTATTGCTGGACGTGGTGGCTCACGCCTGTAATCCCAGCACTCGGGAGGCTGAGGCAGGAGGATTGGTGCGAGTTCGAGACCAGCCTGGGCTACAAAAGTGAGCTCAGGACCAGCCTCAACTGCATAGCGAGACCCTGTCTCAAAAAGACAAAAAAAAAAATAAAATAAAATAAAATAAAAGTCAATTATTTCTGGAAACATTCCATGGACACATTCAGAGGTGTTTTGCTAACTTCTTTAGCTAGCCATGTTGCTGTCTCATGACATGGTCACATGCTCTCTTGCTATTTCAGTGTGGAAGAAAAATCATTAAAAGTCTCAAATTCACTTGGGCTTGATAATATATACATCTAGAATTAATTAATTAAATAAGTAATTACTTTTTTCTTTGCAGAACCAGGGATAGAATTCAGGCCTTTTTATTTGCCAGGCAAGCACTTATTCTACTGAACTATCTCCGCAGCCCCTGCATCAATGATTTAAAATTACCCAGGTTACCTCCATGAGAATACCTGATTTACTTCATTTGATCGATGTAAAATTCTATAAACTTGCAATATCTGTTCCAAATATATGGACAAATTTGCTGACCAAGGATTTTACTGGTGTCATCTGCCCTCTGATATATTCTTTTATTATTATTATAATTATTACTATTAATTATCATTATTATTATGGCCAGTTCAGCTGGGGGTGGGGTTGGTGCAGCACGTGGTGCCAGGGATCAAACCAAAGTCCCTGTGGTTGCCAAAGCTTGCCTAAGCAGGCCCTTTAGACCATTGAGGCATCTTGCAGGCCCAACAATTCTTAAATATTGTTCTTTCATCACATTTGAAAATTAAATACTTTTTAAGGTAGAATGTGTAGCAGAAGTAAGTAAAGTATTGGTTCATGAGTTGAAGCCTCAGTCTCTCTTAGAATGAGATCACTCTCTTCATCTCCCCCAAAAAACGTGTTCTACAAAAGTATCATGAATTCTATTTTAAAGTTAAATCTCATTTCTGCATTATTATCTCATTTAAATGTCAAGGACTAGAAGGGCTACTGTGTTGGGTATTCAAGTCACATCTTTGAAATACATTTAGCATGGCATAGTCAGTTTTCCTGTCCAATTATCAGTTTCACTCAAATTTAGATGCAAAATATTTGTAACTGGACAGCGACTTGACACTTTCAAATTAAACCAATGCAATTAAAAATTCGGTAGTCTATTTGGCTAATTCATTTCTCATGACAAGGTATAGTAAGGTAGAGAGAAAGTGTGCTTCTTATTTGAAAGCAGAGGTACACAGAAACCAACTTTGTTGACATATTTGAAACACACAAAAAATAGTACAATTGAGAGTTTTTGAAGGCAACTAACAAAACTCAACTCTAATTTTTAAATTGATTTCTACAGCAGTACATAATTCAGTTCTTAAAATGCATAGCAATGCATAAACACTCACATTTTTGACAATAAAAGTAAATTAAGATCCTTTCATTTTCACAATATCCAATATACCTTTCAGATTTATGTACTCTTTCTGGTTCTTACACTAGAGAAACAATATGATGTTTATACATGTGGGTGTGATTTATTTCATTATGAGTATTGTCTCAAGTTGTATCCATTTACCTACAAAAGCCTCAAGTTTATCTGTCTTTGTAGTTGAGTAATATTCCATTTTGTAAAAAGCATCACATCATTTTATATTCATTCCTCAGCTGAAGGGCACTTGAGTTACTTCCAAGATTCACCTATGACAAATTGTTCTGCTATGCACATGAGTACACATATATTATTGTAGTATGTGTTGTCAGTTCTTCTGTAGAAATACCCAGGATTGGGAAAGCTGAGTTGAAAATGCATAAAGGAAAGGATCAACAGAAATAAGGGAATGGAGAACAAAAGAAAGGAGGGAAAATATGTATGTGTATAAAAAGGATATCTAGAATAATCAAACTGTTGATTTATACTGGTTTATTAAAGGCAACAGTTAAAGTTTTCTTCTTCTTCTTCTTCTTCTTCTTCTTCTTCTTCTTCTTCTTCTTCTTCTTCTTCTTCTTCTTCTTCTTCTTCTTTTTAATTTTTTGACCAATTTTGCAATCTTATATCTGGTAATCTGAATAACTAATTAGAATACAACAATATGCAATATAATAACTGTTTATTTATGTATATATTTGCATTTTAGAAAGGTTCTACAGGGTGTCCAGGATCTCACTACTAGATTGGATTCAAAGTGATCTACTTGTATACAGCCTCCCAAGAGCTGGGATTACAGGTGGGTACTACCAAGCCTAGTCTCAACTGCTGCCTTGGTGAGCCCTGGGAGTAAGACTGGCAAAGCAGGCCCATGGATCCCATCTACTGCCCCTGTGCCTGCTTTTAATCCATTGAGCTATTTGGCCAGACTTTCCAATAACCATTGTTGAACACCTGTCACCTTGTTTAGTGAAATTCTGTATGCTAAAATTTTTATCCTATTAAAAAATGCCAGCAATTCCACACCTAGAAAAAAAATAAATTAAATGAGTGTAAGATTTTTCTAGTTGACCAATACTGATAAACTACTGTATCAGAGGAACAATTTAAAAGTTGGCCAGATAGGTCAGCAGACTGAAGCACTTGCTTAGGCAGGCGCAGTGAACAGGGTTCCCGGGGCTTTCAGAAACAGCTAGTGAGACTGGGTGTAGTGGAGTCCACCTGTAACCCTAGCATGAGGGAAGCTGAAAATAGGAGGATCACTACAAGCCTGATCTGTGTAATGAGCCTCTGTAGACCTTGTAACTAAAATGTGTGTGTGTCAAATCAATGTCAACTTTGTGTTCTGGTACTTAGATATTTGAGATCATGAGTCATAAAGCAGCAACGATTTCTTTTCACTTCTTGATCTTGGAGGATTCGTTCTATGGCCAGAAAGGCAGATATAGGAGCATGTGAAAAGAAGATCATTCACCTACTGGCTAGGAATGAAAGAGAACAGAGTAAACTGAAGTCCCAAAGCAAACTCATGTGGCCTGAATCCTCTCCTAAGATACTGCCCAGTCAAGCTTCAAACTCCCAGTTGCATTGGGCGGAGGACCAGGCATTAACACGTGGATGTTTGTGAAACATTCCAGATGCCTGTGTGACATGTGAGAAGCACTTTGCCATTCCCTTTAACTCCATTCTACAAATGAAAGCACATTCACACATATTGACTATTAAGCTTGAAACTCTGCATTGTCCCAAGGAACAAGTTGGCTGTGCTTGTACTTAGAATATTAGAAAACAACAGTCAAGCTGCCCACATGGTAAATTGGAGGGAGAGGAGTTCCTGTTCTTCAGATCAAGGTGAGTGCACTTGGTTTCAAACCAAGTATATTTTGAATTTTTAAACATATTAATATAGTTAATACATGCAGCCTATTATTCATTTTCAATGATAACTTTAAGTAAGTGTAGAGTACACAGCGATTCACACTAGAGAAGAGTATAAGATCTATCCTTGTATTATTTGTTGATGTGAAACCAAATATATCTTCAACATGCATTGTACATTGGTTTTCATTCACATCTGTCACAAGTATATTTCAGCACATTTGAAATGACAGATATTACCAAGGGATACTATTGTACAATGCCTTAGCCCTAGTACTTCTACTTCTCCAAGTCTGTCTTGATCTGCAAGAGTCTATAGAACACACCCTGTGACCTTCAAAGCCGTTGCTTTAGTTCTAAATAATTCGCATGGACTTAAAATATTTTATTAATACAACTAGATCATAGTTATTGATTTTTAGGGTTGTTGAAAACAAGTTTTCCATAGAAATTCTAATCTCCCAAGGGCCGGCCAAATAACTCAGCAGATTAAAGTATCTGCAAGGTCAGGGTTTCCATCCCCAGGCCTGCCATGCCAGCCCCACCAATGGGGTACACTGAGATCACAATTGAGATGGGCTGTGGTGGTTCACTTGTAATCCTAGCTCTTGGGAGAATAGGCAGATCACTATGAGTCTGATCTACTAGTGAGACCCTGAAACCCCTGCAGACCCTTCTCTAAAATATAAATAAAATAAGATAAATATAATTCTAATCTCCCATCCTTAAGATCATTATATCCTAATTTTCACTTACATAATTTTTATTTATTGAACTATTCCATTAGTATGCCTTATTGATGAACACAGTAGTGTCTTTTGCTAAGATATTCTTTCTGTCAAAGACTACTTATGCTTTTACCACATAAAACTTAATCATTTTTTCAAGATCATGCATTGTTCCAAATAATGTAGTATTTATTTGTACTGTTTCTTAAACATTTCCAGCCACTTTACCCTTCTTCCCACTCTGTTGATGCACAGAAATTTTAGGGTGTGTGACAGTATTTTTGAGAACCATCTGCTGAAGAATGACAAATATTATCATTTTCTTTAATGATTGATGGGCAAGGTGTCACGTGCTTGGTTAAAATTTAACTTCGTTTCAAACTTGGAAGTGCTTTATTTTATTAGAAAAACTTGTATTATTTTTAAGAAATTTAGTTCTTAAATTTAACCTATTTGCATGATATTTCACTTTCTCCTCTAAATACATTGGGGTTATTTTTACTTTCTTCTTGATATTGATCAATTTCATAAAGCTTTCAATTGCATGAATGTTTTAACCTTTAAGGAACTGACAACTAACTTAGGAAATTCACACAGTTCATTCTGAGAAAGATTTACTTTATGTTTTGTAATATTATAATTATTTTTGTTTTTCTGCTTCCATTTTTTCCATTTTCCCTCCTTCAATGAAATACCTATCATCTCTGGAAGTGAAGCTCCTTGTTTTTTTTTTGTTTTTTTTTGTCTTTTTGAGACAGCGTCTCACTGTGCAGTTCAGGCTGGCCTTGAGCTCACTTTTGTAGCCCAGGCTGGACTCGAACTCGCACCGATCCTCCTGCCTCAGCCTCCTGAGTGCTGGGATTACAGGCGTGTGCCACCACGCCCGGGTCCTTCTTTTTTTTTTTTTAATCCTTTGATTCTTTTTGTTCTACTTATAGATATTCTAGACTTTATAAAAGAAAACTTTGACTGTCTTTCCTATCTTTTGTTATACTTTCCTATTTTTAAATTTCTAACAATCTTTTTCTAATTTTTTGTAATGTTCTTTGCATAATTAATGCCTTTATATCTGCATCTATTAATTGTACACAGATACACATATACACTCATAGGTTTCCTATACTACTTATATCATTGAATTTCACTTTAACATATCCATCCAGGGCTTGTGAGCAAGATAGCTTAGTGGTGTAAGCACCTGCTTAGTGTGCACAAAGACCCAGATTCAATCCCCTGTAAGGCAAGCCATGCTGGCCCTGGAACCCAGGCACACTGTGCTGGCCTCCAAAATCTGGCATGGTGATGCATGTCTGTAATCCCAATGCTGTGGGTGTGGAGACTGAGACAGCCAGATCACTGCAACTACGCTGCATAACCAGATCCTGCACCAAGTAAATAAAAAAAATAAAAATTAAATATCTGTACAATTTATGTGAGTGATATCAAATATCTACTGATCACTGATTCTTCACCATTTTATGAAGAGATCCCTTGAGAACCGCCTGTGACCAAGAGTTAATAAATGAGCGATGCTGACCAGAAGAATGAAAGCATGGCAAGATGGGGAGAAAGAAGTCCGTTTACAGGGAAGGCTCCATGTTTTATCTCTTCAGGCTTGCAAAGGTATCTTGCCATCACAATGGGTTTTTCGAGAAATTGTCTTCCAGGGCTGGGGAGATAGCTCCGTGGCACAAGTGCCTGCCTGGCAAGTGCAAGGTCGTGAGTTTGAACCCCAGTCCCACCAAAAAAAAAAAAAAAAAAAAAAAAGAGAAATTGTCTTCCAATGTGTAGCTGAGCAAGGACACAGAATGAGATCAAGGCAAGACTGACTCTGTTTTGTTTTCCTTCGACATTCGTGCTTCGATGTATTTCTTTCCCCACCACTGTATTCAGAAACCTGGAAGCACTCAAGGGAAAAATTTATAAAGAATATCCTGTTGGCTGTGTGACTAGGGGACTGAATATGAGGCAAGTGGCGATCTGAGTTTGTGCATCGATCTGTGAACTCCCAGGTTTTTAATGAGTCTCTCCAGTGCAGCTTGAAAACTGACCCCACCTTCCTTGTCACATGTTCTCATCTATGCCAGGACATTGAATCTGACACGTAGAAGCTTTGCTTCGCATTACTTTCCTCTTCAGTGAGCACTTTTCTGGACTAACTCAGGTAAGGGTCCTTGAATCTACTAACTGAGTAGACAATCATTTGCTGAGTGTATCTGCCATCAAGGTTGCAGTTAGCATACTGCCCCCACTTCTGTCTGGTATCTGATTTTATCCTGTTTTCAGGGAAATACATTTCTGTCTTCAATGAGTTTAATTTTTGATGAAAATTAAATATATTTTCCCCCTGCATTCTTTGCAAAGGGGAAATCAGAGAGCCGGGCGTGGTGGCGCATGCCTGTAATCCCAGCACTCTGGAGGCTGAGGCAGGAGGATTGGTGCGAGTTCGAGACCAGCCTGGGCTACAAAAGTGAGCTCAGGACCAGCCTCAACTGCTTAGCGAGACCCTGTCTCAAAAAACAACAAAAAAAAAAAAAAAAAAAGGGGAAATCAGCCCTGAACTTGCTAGGAATTAAGATAGTACCTGCAAAAACAACAATCTTCCCCTCTAAAGTGAGTGACAGAGATCCAATATTATGACTTAGAGAAGACTCAGCTCTCTCAGGATTGTAGCAGTCTCTGGGTATTATATTAGAAAGCTAAATGTCAGAGGGCTGTATCTGAGGGGGAATGAAAAAGACAATGTCACATAAAAAGGAGCCTAGCTTTTCTGTCTAGTGTAAATAATGTCCTTTGATTTTCCCTCCCACTTCCCAAGAAGATAGAGATAGTTATGTCATGAATAGTCAAAATTGAGACAGCATTCATTAAATACACATTCATGTCAAAATTAATTTCACATCAAATGCAGTGAGACATTTATATATGTGAAAAATAAGGAAATAAAAAGCAGGATGATATAGGGAGCATTGTCATTCATTTTTGACAACTTCTTCATTTCTGTAACCATATAAGCACTCCAAAAGCATGCTTTATTCCAAGGACCTTGAGGGCAAATTTGTCCATGTTCATTTTCAATGCTTCTCTTCAGTACTTTGGTGTGCAAAATATCTTCCTGTTAATTTGTTTGGAAGTAGAGATCTCAGATCCAAAAAAACAACATAGGCAAGGATGTGCTTCACTCTCACCAAACGATAGTTCATGAGTACATACAGCAATAAGGGTTATTAACCTGCCATCCAGTACTCTTCTTTCTTGTACACAACTCAGGAGTTTCACATGAAATACTATACATTATGACCTATGGTTTATGTCCTGCAAGATATCATTATGTAAAATGAAAGCAATCTTTCTAACCTTATTTCTTACCTTTATCAGTGTTCTGGCCTCTGAGTCCATCTTTCACCTTCATAAATGACAGAGTATTTCTCATTGAACTCGAGGAAATGTAGTACATTCTTTACTCTTGTCCAGTTCAATGATTTCTTTCTATACTGTAGAATCTTCTTACCTTGCCCTCTTTCCTAAGAATTAACTATAGGGCAATTTGAACTACTTACTGGTGGAGGATGCAAAAAGCTTTTGTTACTAGGCTTCTATTTTAATTTTTGCTCCTATATCCTGACTATAGGAAATAACTAAGGGCCTGAAAATATTATAAATGATATAAATAATGTCATCGAAGTACACTAATGAAGTATTTGATGTATATCATTCTATAGCTATCATCATATTTATATTTCTTTCCAGATATATGAATGTGGGGAGGAGAGGAATGAGGGTGTTTCTACTCTAAAATTTCCAAAATTGTTGTCATTTAACTCCAAACTGATAGTCAAATAATTAGAAGCATAGGGGCCACTCATTGATTTTGTGGCAGTAAGGTCAAAGAAAAAGAATATAAAGAAATGGTGAGATATAGATGTCGCACACGAACACACAATGGAGTATTATTCAGCTATAAAAATAACAAAATTAGTTTGCAGAAAAATGGAAACAAGTGGGGATTTTTATGTTAAGTGAAACAAATCAGACTAAAAATATGTTTTATGGTTTTTGTGTAGAATCTAAAACACACACACACACACACACACACACACACCAAAGATGACAGGAAAGTAGAAGTGATATTAGAGTAAAGAAATAAGTAAGTCAGAAGTGGTTATAACAAAACTATCTTTGTATGTACAAAAATCTTCTCAAACTTCTTGTGAAGTAGGGGCTTCCTGACTCACAACACGGAGTGAGTACCTTCATTTTAAGTTAAATGAAACATGGCATACTAGCTTGCTTATGGTCAGGTGAGAACACAGTGTTACATTAAGACTCAGTAGGTCTAGTTGTAAAGATCTGCTTCACGTCCACTATTTTACCCATTCGTAACTGAGAAATCACAGCTTTGGGGGCAGAAAATGTATTTCTTTAGTAAAAGTGCAGAGTCATGGGGCAGAGATATGGACAAGCGCCAGAAGCTTAGAGCCCTACAGTAGAAAATGCCATTTAATCCCTTGTCATGAGGGATGAAAGGAAAGGCTAAAGAGGCAATTATTACAGTTAATCTTGAAAGCTATAGCAAGAAGTAGGGAATGGATGGTGAAATTAAATCCAACCACCTATCGAAGACCTTGCCGCAAAAGACAGATAATATCTAGGATTTTCCAAGTACTCGCTGGAAAACTATGGTAAATTACTTTACTTTTGTCTTTTGAAGCTGATATAAACTTTTACCATTTGGTCCACTGACTGCTGATACTACAGGTTTTTCTGTTATGTCTTTTCTATGGGGAGAAAAAAAAAACAGTGCCATTCACACATGATAAAACTCCCATTAAGAATAACAACAGCAATGCAATTATTGGATTGGACTGTAGCTCCCCTTTTCTGTAACTCTTCATGATAAAAGCATCTTAGGTATTCTTTAAAATGTCCATATCCATTTCTTGTATTCTAGTTTCTTCCATTTAAAAGTGGCTAAAGTGACATGTATCATATATTTAAAATGTTAAGTACATTTGTTTTGTTCTTTTGCAATGTGTTATTGTTTATAGCTCAATAAATATTGAAGCACTAATAGTTTGGGAGTCATTTGTGTAACCCAGAGCCATACAATAGTCCCTCTGGAAGAAATACTATTATAATTGTTCTATAAATTGTTTTTTCTTCATAAAATTAATATATGTATCTATTTTTTGAAAATCTAGTTTATTGTTTATGATTTTAAAAATTTATGTTGCTTTAAAATTCTGCATTTTTTTTTCTTGTGATTGGACACATCCTAATACCTAGAATTTGTAGGATTGGGGCATATTGAAAAGCTCGAATTCAATTTATTATTATTTATTTACAGGTAAACAAATGGATTCTAATTTACATAGTCATTTAACTATTAATGAGCACTTAGAATTTTCCCATCTACTATTGCAAACAATGGTGTTACAGTCTCACAAACAACCTAAATAAACAACGAAAGGAATATTTTTAAAGCATACACATACAGTGGACTGAAAATTGCTTAAATTCACTAGTAATGGATGAGTACTTTATTCTTGATTTGTAGGATTTACCTGTATATTGTGCATAACAATTATGCAAGGATTAAATATACTTGAATGTCTCTTTTTGCTGTATAAATTTTATTTTGATTTTTAAAAATTTTTATTTATTGGATATAGGTTCTCACTACACAATTCTGAATCAGCAGTGATCCTCCTGTCTTTGCCTCCCCAGTGCTGGCATTACAGGCATGCAGCACTACGCCCAGTTGTGGGCCTGGCACATTGTACCCAGGGTTCCAGGGCTGGCATGGCATGTGGTACCAGCAATCACACTGGGGGTCCTTGCACCTGCCAGGCTTAGAGACTTCAGCTGTTTCTGCAGCCCTGTATAAATTTTAATTTTTTGATATATATATATATATATATATATATATATATATATATATATATATACATATATGTATTTTTTTTTTTTTGTACAGTGAACTAATCTCAGAACCCTCCCAGGTATGAATTTTAATTTTGGATGTTGATAAAAATCTTCAAAAATCATTTTCATTTTTAAATTGACACATACTATCTGTTCATATTTATGAGCTTCATGGGATGCTTTATGACATGCATATATTGTGTATAGTTCTTTTATAGAATAAGCATGCAGTTATCTATTTGAGGGAAGAATATCCTTTCTTCTCTATTTTTTAAAATATAAACTACATTAGTGTTTCTGTTCATCCTGTTTCTACAATAGGACACCAGAACGTTTTTCTTGCATCCAGCCTCTGTGTTGCACCTTCATGAAGACTTTCCTGACTCCTCTCCCTTTTCTTCTCAACCCTTCATAGACATTCTTCTCTCAAGTTCCACCAAAGCAATTTGCTTTAGATTCAGTGCTGTAGTGAAGTCGGTCACTATTGGTCATGCTCTGCGATGCTCATTTCATTTACTGCAAAGTCCTCAAATTCTACGTATAATTTTACAAACGACAACATTTCTTTTCTTTAAATGTCAAAGTAAATGCTATTCCCAGATGTAGAACTTTTCCATTTCTTTTTTTTTTTTTTTAACACATTAACCAAGTGCTACATTTTACATTGACTCCATTTCTTGGCTAGTATAGATTTTGTGACATAGTTTGTGAATGCAAGTCATTCCTCAAAATACTAATGTTATTTCCTTTGGTTGCACATTTAGTGCTGGTCCTGGTGAACCATGCTTTTGGTGTTTTGAAGATATGTATATATATATATATATATATATATATAGAGAGAGAGAGAGAGAGAGAGAGAGAGACAGAGAGAGAGACAGAGACAGAGCGAGAAACAGAGAGAGAAACAGAGACAGAGACAGACAGAGAGAGAGTGTTGGATGTCATATAATGATCAGAGCATCAACATCATGAATATCCAAGTTAAAGAATATAAGAATTTCAAGCATGGATCAGACATTAGCTCCCAGAACCAAGAATCACTTATCCTTCACATAATACAAATAAACCATAGACAGTTACAGTCTACGAACCCTTAGTACCTGAGATGGGTGCATCGAGGAAGTCTATTGAAGGCGGCTCTTGGGGTGTACATGTTGGAACAAGGAAGTAAGTAGAATTGGCCACGTGGAAGAGTAGAGCAGCAGTGGAGGTAGGAAAGCCTCGGGTAACGGCACAAGTGTCACTAGGAGTGTCATTCTGAACCATTCTTCATTGCGATTTGGCACGACAGTCTTTGTATGTTGGTATCAATCATATAAATGTGAATTTCCCCTGGAAAGGGAGGGTCATGATGGTGAGGGTTGCTATCTTCTAAGTGCAGCTTTAAAAGAGACTCACGCTGAGTGTCATATAAGAATAACTGCAGCGGCTTACTTGAAGTACAGAGGAGATCTAATCATCTGGAGCTCGAACAGGATTCTGCTACCAACCAACGCTAGCCACAGAGAAAAATATAACTAGGGACATCTTGAGAATGAAAACAAAAATCCCAGAGACAAAATTCCCAGAATTCCATGAAGAAATGAAAAAGAGAGTACACTGCAAATATTTAATCATATAAGGTGTAGTTGAACAATATGAATATTTAAATTTTCTGTAAACTTTATTACAGAAAGAGGTATGTTGCCAAAAATGGTGCAATAGACATGTTGTAATGAGCGGTATTGGGTTTTATGAAAATTAGAGGCAATATGTTTTTGCTAGAGTAGGATTTTATTCACGTGCTGTATTGTTTGATTATGTTTTATTAATTAACCATTTATAGCAATTTGTTGCAAGTAAAAATATTGTTGTGTATTCTCATCCTTCTTATTCAATGAGCTTGATACCACTGACTTGTGGCTTTGCAAAAATTTAAGTGGTCAAGAAAGTAAAAGTTTTCAGTCAATTCAGATCTTCCAGACAGCTGGAACAATGCAACTAAAGAGACTCATGAAGGAGGACTTCCAGAACTGTAAAAGAAACTGGCAATAATAATTGGGTAAAAATGTTAGAAGCAAAGGGAGTATATTTTGGGGGGAATTAGCGCAATGAACTTTTTAGTATAAATTTTTTTAAGATTCACACATTCATTTTATTTTCTGCCTATATTGCATGTGTGAACATCAACTAGGTTGCTAATAATACCTTTTTCTCAAATACATCTCATGCAGGACTGATTTTTAATCATAATATAATAAACCTTGTTATATAACTTTTTCAGTTTTTTTTTTTTTTTTTTGTGTAACATTTCCATAAAATACATGAAACTGCTGGGCATGGTGGCGCATGGCTGTAATCCCAGAACTTGGTAGGCTGAATCAGGAGGATCAGTGTGAGTTCGAGGCCAGCCTGGGCTATAAAAGTGAGCTCAAGGCCAGCCTGAAGTGCAGAGAAAGACCCTGTTTCAAAGAAAAGCAAAAAATAAATACATGAAACTATAAATGTGCATATATCTTTTTATGAATTTTTCAAGTGCAGACTGTAATACTTTTTTTAAATTTTTTTTTTTGTCTTTTTGAGACAGGGTCTCATTATGCAGTTGAGGCTTGCCTTGAGCTCACTTTTGTAGCCCAGGCTGGTCTCGAACTCACACCAATCCTCCTGCCTCAGCCTCCCGAGTGCTGGGATTACAGGCGTGAGCCACCACGTCCAGCCAGACTGTAATACTTTTATATTGTAAATTTTCTTAGTAAATTTACTGATCTTCAAATGGGTAACAGTGATTTATGGTGACTCACAGGAAGCATTTAACTTGATGCAGGTTTTTGCTATGAATATGGCTGTGACATTCACATATTAAGTGATAACTGAATAGATTATGTCCTTGTGGCATACAAGTGGGAAACCCAAATATATCTCTCTTCATTATATTTAACTTTGTACCACAAAATTTAAAACTGTTCCATCTGCCTTTCTTTTGAAATAGAGGAACTGCAATTTCAGTAATTGTAGTGTCAAATGTAGACCAAAAAGTGGGTTGGCGGGATGGGAGAAGGAGAATCTTGTTGGTCTGACTGAAAATGGTGGATTTCTAAATTTTTATTTTTAATTGTATCAGTTCAAATGAGAAAGGAATAGCAAAGAGTCAGTTTCAAAACAGGTTAGTGGGACAGTTATAATAATTAATACATTGTATATTGTTGTCTTTATACTAGTTATTCAGAGTGTAATATGTAGACATTATATTTTGTCTAAACACTATGAGTATAAATCTTCTTTCTCCTTAAAGAGAAGGTACCTGTATATTTAACCTAACTATTTTTCACTACATAATAGTCCTCCATTTATATCTCCCTTGTTTGTTTCATTTGGTCAGAGATGGGTGCTCCACTGTCATTCAAATATTATCGGCATGAATTTATCAAAATAACCCACTATAGTCCTATAGTCCATAATAGTAGTGGGTTATCAGCCAAATTGGCATGTTCGACGTTGCTGACTTAAGCCTTTTACAGCTCAGCATATTAATAAAACTTTACTTTTAGTACCTCATGGTTAATGGTGTCTGCTGGAAGGTTAAGACCAAGATAAAGCCAGACCTATATGACAGAGTAATGTAACTATTGTATCTGACAAGGTCAGTCAGATCCCCTCAGGATTTACCCTCAAACCATCTAGAGCTGTTTGTAGATCTTTGTCAGTACCAGTCATCTGGATTAGTCACAACCATTGCTTCACCAATTTGTTCTCTGTGAAAGTCTGAGAGAATGTTTTCCTTCTAGGTGACTCTCCTTAGGCACACTATTCATCATTAGTCACTTTCCTCTATAGCACCATAATTACCTTGATCAGAAAATTTGGGACACCCTGAGTTACAGGTTGCTACAGTATGGGTTGTCTTATGTCCTCAGACCTCACTGACCTTGCAAAAATATTGACTATCCTTGTAGCCCAGTTGTTAGCCATCCAGAAGAGAAGCATAGTGGTATTATTGCCCTATAACATAGGCACTTGAGCCTAATATCACTATCCTCTTGAATATCAAATGCCTTAGACATAGCATGCAACAGGTATTTTCCAGTAGTCATTGATATTCTAAATTTTACGTCATTACAGAATGTGGAAAAAATTATACATTTTTACACAAAAACTCAAGAATCTAACCATATACAAAACTGTAGCAGGACAATTCTATGGCATTTTTTTTCTTCTCTCCTATTCTCTTACTTTACCTTTTTCAAACAGATATAACCATTTACTTGAATGAGATTATAGTATTATTTGAAATGACTTTAGAAGCAGTATGCATTTGGAAGACCAAAATGATAGGTATTCCAAGCATGGTTTTAGTGTTACACATTAATGTCCTCTGTGTAATTGCTTAGTTCACACATATCAGCATATATAGTTATTCAGGGTGAGAATTCCAGCAATTAACTACTAGCTTCAAACTGATGGAGATTCTTAGGACCTTTGTCGTAACCATCTTCTGTATATGGATTTCTAAATTTTGAAAACTCGATTCTTGCCATCGGAGTCAAAAAGAGGTGTGATATGGACACAAGCTTCTCTACACATTTCTGCCGGGGCTTACTCCAATGTCACTCAAAGATAGTTTGATGCTTGTGAAATTAATCAACTTTATTTTTTTCTGCTACCAGCGACAGCACCATTGGTTTTGTTGTTGTTATTGTTGTTGTTATTCACTTTGGATCTAGAAAACAGAAACTGCATCTCTTTGTCATATCACAATGGAGTTTCTTTAACTATTTTGATAGCTCTAGGATGGCCTTTGTTAGTGCTTACTGGTAAATTTATACTGCCTTTCTTAGTAAGGCAGAATAAATATAACGTTAACATCGTTGTTTTCATTGCATTGCCAAAGGTACACAAACCTGAATTTACTTAGCCTTTAAATCTTTCATATAATAATATTGGCAATGCTACATTAATTAATAAAAGATTTGGTTTTCTACATAGGTGCACTTATTCTGACTTTGAATTTGCAAACATCTCTATTTATTAAATACTTTGTATGCATATGTGTGTGTGTGTGTGTGTGTGTGTGTATGAGATGTGGCAGGGATTTAACTCAGGATCCTGTGATTTCCAGTCAGGCACTTATGTAGCTGATGTACCTTTCCAGCTAAATATTTAACTGTAAAAAGAAAAAAAAGTAATATTATCATCATTTCCCCACTGACTTTCACACTACTTAAAGCTAAGTGTCTCACTGTGGAGAGCTGACTATAGCGGGATATAGTTTTGGGGGTGTCTGCCTTTAAAGTGATTTGGCAAATGAGAAAGTAGTTGCTAGCAGAAAGCTCTTTCCCCATTTCCAAGCTTTGATGTCCTTTGATAAAAAGAGGGAATATTAGAGTGAATGATCTCAGAATTCTTTCAACTCAGATACTCAAGCATTTGTAGGAAGCCCTAAAGTTTATCACTATTTATAAGATGTTACGAATAGAACTGGAAATAAGCTCTCCAGGATATGTCTTTACTACAATAAGACGGCCTAGCAGATAGAGAAATGTCTTAAAAAAGAGTAGCAGGACATAGGAATCAAGGCAATAAAATAGTAAGATGAAGGATGAAAAAGAAAAGAAACAAATGAAACAGAAAAAAAAAAAAACAAAGAGATGTGATGTAATTGCCTGGCTGAAAAAACTTATTACATATTTTCACTACATAATAGATGGGTTCATTTGGAGTACTGGTATATACAATTTAGCTGCTCATTTTTTTCTAAAGACACATGCTAACAAAACCCTAATTACTATGTTTTCTCATTCTGCCTTTCCAATTATGTGGCAACGAAATTCCTGTCAAATGATAAATATTTACCTTTTTTTTTTTTTTTTAGGAATGCCCTTTTTCCTCCCTTTCTGTATTCATTCCTCAGCACCCTCCTTAGTCAATTTATCTGTTCTCAGTAACCTCCTACATCACTCACTCCCAGTGAAACTGCCCTTATGCTACTGTCCTCTTGTATCACGTGAGTCCTAAACCCCAGTTGGTGCCCTGGGCTGAGAAGACTAATTTCTGATGAATGATATATTATTGAATCATGCAATGAATAATTTTATTTAAGATTGATGGTGATAGGGTCCTTCATGAGCCATGAAACAACAGGATCTTGCAAGAGCACTGTTCGGAAACACACAAATGACATATGAAGAGAAGGTGGTGATGCAGGAAAGAAAAGGAGTAGGGTAACAGGACAGAAGTAAATGTCTGATAACTTATTTTCAAAACTGATATGGCATATTTCAAGTCAGGAATTGTGAGGCACCCCCCTGCCTCTGTTCTTACCTTTCTTGCCTAGAATTCTTTTAGCTATTGTATGTCACTTCTGGTTTTGAATACATTTTAAGAATTTCCTTTCTAGTTCTTTGACATTTGCAAATGATATTTTGATGGGGGCTGCATTTGCATAACAGTCTTTGAAATATGGTTATTTCTATTTTTTGTTCTTTCAAACCAAGAGCAAGAGATAGGTTTGCATTATCTGATGCTCTCTTTTATCTCCTTTTTCATAGTATTCAGTTTTCAGTGCAGAGATCTTTCACTTCCTTTGTTAGATTGATTCCTAAATATTACATTATAATGCTGTTGTAAAGTGTTGTTTTGCTAATTTCTCTTTCAGTGAGTTTGTTGTTCATGGACAGAAATGCTACTGATACTTGAGTGTTGATTTTGTGTCCAGCTACACTATGGGATTTGGTTATTAAATCTAGAAATCATTTAGTAGTGTTTATTTGCTAAATAACATTTTCTGTGTGAGAAACTGGAAGTGTAAAGAAGAAACAATTTATATAGTAATTACTGTGAAATAGGAAAAAAATCAAAAGGAAGGGGCAACTACAGAGGGAGAAAGAGGAAAGTAAGAGAAAAATTAATAAGCAAAGAAAGATAAAATGAAAACAAAGCTTTATAAATCAGGAACATAAGAAGGCTTAATGGGAGTGGAGGGGAATGGGAAGAAAGAAGAATGAAGCTATGCCCCATACAGGTCGAAACTCCATATATGCATGTGATCGCTACATGACTAAATTATGGCAGCAAACTTAATGTAATGAAGAGAAACAGTACAATAGTAAAATGACTGATACGTCACAGTGAAAGAACTAACAACTGAACAACTGTACCCTAGACCTTGGTAGTATTTTATTTGATTTGAACTGCCTGACCAATTCATGATCCTTATTAACATAACTGAGTGCATGAACACACACGTACATACAAATGAGTATGTAAGAATACAAATGTTGTATTTGGACTTACGAAAGATAGAATAAATCAGAATAAATAAAGCAAACCTCTTCTTGTATAATACTGGTATGATCTGAGTACAAAACTTTCTCCTCTTGATTGAGATTAGTCCACAATCCCAATTTCTTCTAGCCTAGGTCCAAATAAGAACTTCAGCTTATTAATAATCTAAGATATATCTAAAATTCTAAAGGAATTTATATGTAATTTTAAAAGACACGATCATATGGAATCTTTATTTCATGCATGTTTACTGTGGTATGTGGAATGAGTAATATTCCCCATGGTACACAAGCATTGCTAGTGAGCTGGGTTGTACTTATTTTACAATTTAAGCCTAAGTCCACTTACACTATTCCAAACACTGGGATTTCTCTTTCATCAGTAAGAATTTCTACCGTTTGAAAATCAAGGGATCTGAACATCCATTGTATGACCCCAGACTTGGTATGCTCCCTGGTTCTTTTCATAAAATGGAGGTGATATTATCTCTTTTGAGAAACACTGAAAGGAAAAGGGTACATGTATAAGGATTACTTCAGTGTTTCACACGTGGCAACGATTCAGTCAGTAGTGGTGGTTGGAATTATATTGGACCTCTAGTCATTTTCAGGTCATGTGTGAAATTTGTGCAGTCTCACTTTCCTCTCTACCAAGAAGCTAATGCCCTTCCGCGAGACCCTAGTATTGGGTCAGTATCTTCTGCTCCCCTAGTCCAGGACACGCCATAGCATCCATGGAGCACTGAGAAGTGGAGATGACCTGTAAGACTGGGGCACCTAAGCTAGCAGCTCAGTTGTTTAGGATACATGAAATAGAAAATTTCTACAAGTGTAGAAAGATGATTGTTACATAAAAATTTAAAGATGAGTGTATAGTTATGTATAAGCATGAGGTTTAACACTTCTGTATTTGCTAATAGCACATAGAAGCATTTTAACCATTTCCATTAATAAATCATTAATCAGTCACTTGATGCTACTTTTTTAGGATAGAAAATAAATATAAAGGCTAAAGTTAACACTGTCTGACTATTTCTCCAGTAAAGTAATATTTAGTTTCTAATTTCAGATTTTTCTAATTGTGTGGTTGAAGCAATACTAATATTTGCGATACATTGACTTTCATGCAGCCTTTTTAAAATCAAAATTTGGAATAAATATTTATAAGCACTGAAGTGAGATTTTCCCTTTTCATCAAACCATATTAAACATTTAAGAATAGTAACATTTTTATCTTAAATAATAAAATGTTTATAAAAATTATACATGAATATATATATATATATATATATATATATATATGTTATAATATTGTATATAAGACAAGTTTTATAGACACTTATTTTTGAATATTCCAAACAGGTCATATATGACTCATAAGGAGAAAGCTATATGTGGATAAATCATTAGTTTTTAATCTCCTATCACTTAATTCTGATATGTACTAATGTCTATGATTCAACAAAATAGGAAATTCATAAGTTTCACACATTAAATTACATATAATTCAAGTTGTAGTACCCAATGAATAGTGTTACAACTTTCCTTGCTCAATTATTTGTGAATTGTTCAAGGCTGCAACAGATTTAAGCATTGTCTACCAATCCCAAAAGTGTTAGTACCTGAGCTACTGTCTGAACCATTGCTAAACTTTTTTACATGGAAATTTAGAAATCTAAGCATATAAACAAGTCTAGCCTGTCCATCTTTTGGTATTTTTTCCTACTCTCTAACTCTCACTGAATACCATGTTTGTTTTCTTGTAAACCAACCAGTGTAATAATCCCTACTGGATACTCTTCCTTTTGCTTTCTTCTTCTATTTTTAAACAATCTAAGGCATTTTAATATTTAAAGAGAATTTGAAATGCATATATATATATATATACATATATATATACATATATGATACAGAATTTCACTAAACAAAATGACACAAATTAAGCAGTGTTTGCTAGCATGCATATTGTTGTTTTCAAATTGCTTGTTCAGTTTACTAGATAAAAGCGTGCAAAATTGGTAAAAATTTTATAAGAATATAAAAAAAGCTGTGAAAGCGAGAAAAATTTAAGCATTAATTTCTCCTTTCAGTAGACCAGCAGAAATCAGTCATACAATTATACAAACTATCCTGTGTATCCTTTATATATAAGTGTTATTTTCAACTTGTACATTTTTTCAGTTAACACGCTTCTAAAAAGAATATTCTTTCTCTATAAAACACTTTCACTCTTATCTTTCCATTTCATAGAATGAGAATATTTTCTACACAGTGAGTTTTTTAATGGTACTGCAGCTTCTCTGTAGATAGCAACTATTTTGTGGACTTCATATCTTTGATATATATTCTTCCAATTTCTATTCTCTTCCTTCTGTCTGGGTAATCTATAGTTTCACAAATGCATATTAGCTAAGCTGCTAAAAACAAAGGGTGGCATACATCTTTTTTCCTGATAGTGCTCACCTTCTGGAATAGAAAACACTTGAAATTATTTATATTATGTGACATTGCTGAATGTTATGAAGACCAAAGAGGACAAAGCTTCCATAGTATTATCACAACCTGCTAATCCTTTTGCCTAGATAGTTGCTTTATATTTCCCTGCTATGCAATTTCTAAACATCTTAATGATCATGAAGTTTATTTACTAAACTGTTTTGCTCTAGCAACTGTGGCATCTACTTCATGGTAACCCACAGTATGGCCACAACTAGGATCATTCCAGGTAATTTTGAGACTCTGCTGATAGCAGCATCATTAGTTATGGATTTTTGCACTGATCTACTGTTGACCCATATTTTGAAACTCAGTCCTCCATGTGCCAGTTGCTTGCCCTGATTTCTTTAATTGTTGCTTCTGCTGGACAGAAACATCCTCCTGGGTATTACCTTGGGTACTTGCTTAGAATTTTCACATACTTAGATTTTTTCCCCATTTATATGCATTTCCATCACTGATGCTATATTAACTTGTCAATGTTTGTTTCTCCCTTTACCATTTCTTATGTTGCAGTGATTGCTGCTGACCAACATAAAAGAGTTCTTACATATTTTATTAAACATGTTCTCTAAAAGTATCTTAGCCTGCAATGCTTTACAATATTTTTTAAAGTGTCTATGCCAAGCCACTTAACACTTACTCTGGAAGTTCTCAAACCCTTTTCTATTTTCTTAACTATCATTGAGTTGTTTAATAAGCCTTGAACTTGACGCTTAGCCAATCTCCTTCAAGACTGTTCCCATGGTATCACTGAATATTTTTTTTCTTTCTTACTCCTCTTAGCAAACAGGATCTAACAAAACATATTCTCAGAACAATGTCCTAGAGAAGAAGGAGAAAATGAAGTTCGGTACCTGGTGATGTTGGGAGAACCCAGCTTTTCCTTCTCTCCTGTTTGTGAAAAAGGAGGACACAGACAACAGCTTGGCTTGCTGTTATTGTCACAACTTTGAGACTATTTGTATGAAAAATATTACCAATTATCAGAGCACTATAAAAATGGACAATGTTCTGGCAGAATTCACAGAGTAAAAGCAAAGCAAGAAAACTAAGAAAGAAACCATGAATCTTATCAGTCATTGACTGACACACATCTAGGCAAGGAGTCTAATTGTCTCATCCTTTTTCCACACACACCAATATTGTCCCATGTGTAGGCAGAGAGTTAGGGCAAGTAGAAGAGTACCCTCAGGTGAATTCTATGTGCCTCATACATTGTTTCAGTATATACACTGAACTTTTCAACTGCTTTCTTGTTGTTCTCTCTCCCAACCCATATCATTTAAAGCTGCTCTTATGGTAAAACACTATATCACACCCAGCAGCCTAAATCCCTTTTTACCAATGGAATATAGTACATACATTTTTTAAAATCAGAATTTAAGACTTTGATAGGCATATTTTTCCATATTGGAAAAAAAAGAAGTAACTTTTAGTGAGTATGCAGTCTTTCACAAATGACCCAGAGTTCCTATGTGTTGAAAGCTGAAAAGATAATTTTTTTTTCTGACAATAAGAAGCAAAATGTGCTTCATAAGGTTAAAAACTTAAGACAACTATCTGATAGAAAAAGATATATCAAAAAGTTGAAAGAAATAGGAACACTCCAGTATATTCTTTTATTTCTTAGCTACTACCTCTGTGTTGGAGGCCTTTCATTCTCCCCAGTACAGGGATTAAGCTCACTGTGAGTTTTTACACTCAGCCCAACCCCATAGTCTTTGTTATTTTATTTGAGACAGGGTCTTACTAAGTCATCGATTTCCTAGGCTAGTCTCAAACTTGTAGGTATGCTGTATCAGTCTCCCAATATTTAGTTTATAGCCATATCCCAGCATGCCTGGAGAGTACCATAGTTCAGTACTGGCGAGAAGATCTCAGCATATAAGTGTCTATGGATGGAACATTTATTGCACTGATGTGGAAAGGCAATATGACCAGAATGTAGGGAAGAATACATACATAACTTGCACCTATGTCTAAATAGGATGTTGTACATGAAGCATACTCTACTTAATAACAAAATTAGGTGACATAACCATTAAAGCACTACATATAGAGACCGATTAGCTTAGTGTTTAACATAGATTTTCTGGATGAGCCATATGCATACTTTCTGCCATATGTCAAAATTTCAGGTTAATAGAAAGAATTCACTCAATAAAACGTGCCATTTAAAATAAAGTTCAGATAAGTATTTAAAATAAGGTTCACCATGAGGCATAAAATGTAAAGCCAGATTAGTATGCTGAGTTGTAAAAGGCTTAATCAATAGCTTCCAACATTGCCAGTTCTTCAAATAGCCCACTATGATTATGGAATATTGGACTATGTATACAACTACTTTTTCTTAGTTCAATGAGAAGAAATATTTGTATCAATAATGATTAGAAAATTTATCATGTCTGCATCCTGTGCTCTATATAACTACTACAAGGACAACAGTATATATTGTATCAATTATTGGGAATGTACTACTAATATATTTTTAAAAAATCACAATGTTATTTCTTATTAAAAGTAATAGAAAATAAGGTTCAAACAGTTAGGTTCAAGTGAAATAAGATTCAATTAAAATAAGATTTGAATAATTAAGTGTATTTCTTTGGCTGGTGTATAAGAAATTTTACCAAAAATATTACTAATGCCATTTTTATGAAAAGAAAATTATTTGAAAAATAATGCTTTAATTCAGTTCTTCTATTTCTTATAGTTTTACTACTATCAAAATGCTTTTAACCTTTCAGATAAAGAGTAGAGCAGACCATCTAACATTCCTTGGTTTCGTAGGTAGTCACGTTTATCACAGTTTGCACAGTTATGTTAAGCACCTTAGGAAGCATAGCAGAGGGGTGTACACACTAGGCAAATAAGGCAGTCGTTACAGAAAGAATGAAAGCACCTAAATCCCACTAATTTTTGGCTCTTTATGATAAATAAGCAGCTTCTTAGTTGAAATGTACTTTTTCCTCCACCAAGAACATCCTTTTAATTAACATGCACTATTTCACGTACTTTCATATTCTATAGCATAAGAAATCTTCATCGTATTAAAATCAGGACACATTTTTCTTTCATTTCTTAGACTTAATTTTGAAAAAAATGCAGATTTATTTGTTCTCAGTCTGTTTTAATTTATTTTTTGTATGATTGAGGTCATTGCCAAGTGTGTTAAATAAAATAATTGAAATTATTCCAGTGAGATTCTTTGATTCCACTCTTATCAAGAAATATATATATATATTTATTTCTTGTACAGTATATAATCTCAACATCTTATACAATTCTTTTCCAGTTTCTATTGTTCAAACTACCTTGCTCTAAGCCACTTTTATTATAAACTATTGTATTAGATCAGCACAGCAAATGATTTACTACCTGTGGCATCAACAATGTGTATTTCCATCAGATTTGGAAACATGACTATTTGCTGTTCCTCTAGACATAAGCTCCACATCCGACTTCCCCAGTGACTTTCCCATTAACTTGATAGTCATTTTGTGACTGAGATATTGTTCAAATAAATTGTCCTCAGAGGAATTCGTGAACCTCAACATCCTTCCAATTAAAAATTCTCCAAATCTATGTCTCATTTTTTTTCCTCAAAATCTTCTGTCCCCAAACTTCAGGAGGACAGGCTGCATCGCCAGGGAAACACAAGAACCCGAGGCCACAGGAGCGAGGAGGACACCAGCAATGCTTTATCCCAGCCATGTCACAGCACCTATGTTCTTGTATACATTAATACTGCTATTACTAATGATATTTCTGCCTTAGATATTTTCAACAGGGCACGAATCAGTGGCATAGCCTCTACGGGTCAATTTAATCAAAACTCAGTCATTAAACAGCATGGAGAGCGACTAATTGAGAAGGCAAGGTGTAATATGTGCAAGATATTTGTGTATCATTTTTGACACAGAATGCTTAAAAAGCTAAAAAGCTTACCATATAAAAAGTTATTGATATGCATACATATGATACAAAAGCATTTTTGTGATAGGGAGAAAAGCTGAAACACACAAAAGCAAGGAAACATATAATGTGCACATGTTCATACATGAAAATAATAGATGCGTTAAGTGGTAGGAGGCAGAGGAAAGCTACACATGCCAACTTGCCACAGTGCACGTAATTATTACGTACTGAGAACAGGCACTATTACATTTGTTAAAAAAACGCACTTATACAAATAAAAACACTACTAATGTGAAGGGATGGTGAATGTATCTTGTCAAGAAAAAGTACAGGGGCCAGCAAGATAGCTGAGTGGCCTAAAGCGCCTGTTTAGGCAATAGCATGGGAAGCAGTTAGATCCCTGGCACCACATGTATTACCAGCCCTGCACCCAGGGTATGCTGAGCCATGCCCAGAGTCCTGACATAGTGGCCTATGTCTGTAATGCCAGCCCTGGTGGGGGGAGCACCGAAAACAAGATGATCACTATGAGTATGAGCAGTGTCGTGAGACCCTGTACCAAGCAAACACTTAAAAGTAAAATAAGTAAGTAAAAATAAAACAAAATATACGATGGGCCTGGGGAGATAGTTAAACTGTCTAAACATCTGCCTAGTAGCACAAGGACCTGGGTTCTTTTCCCGGTTCCACATGCCCTGCTGGCCCCACACTGTGCCAGCCACTGAACCCAGGTGTGGTGGCCCACAACACCTGTAATGCCAACAATGGGGAGGCTGAGATAGGGGGATCACTATGAGCCCAGCTATATAGTGAGACCCTGTGCCAAATAATAAATAAATGAATAAATAAATAAATAAATAAATAAACTAAAAAAAAAAGAAAGAAAATATAGAATGCTGCTGAACAATACATCCCCAGACATGGACGTATAGGCAGGGATTAATAATAAAAGCCACACATAAGAAGGTATTCATTACCAAATCCCACTATATGATGTTCTCAGTACTTTAGTATTTAGGAAAAATGTTGTTCTTTTAAGAGATTTTTTAATGTAGGGCAGATCGTAGTGAGATGAGGTGTTTTCCTGTGACCAATATGATACAATAAATTTTAAGGAAGGACATATATAGAAAACTCAATATCAGAAAAGAAATGCAAGAAGTACAGGTTTGTATTGAATTTGAGATACGCCATGGTCTGGCTCTGCTTCTTTGACCTAGTCAGGCCTATGGTTGGCCAGCACGGTGGGCTTGCTGTCCAGTGCTTCCCTCCTGGGTTACCCAGGTTTTCCTTGCAGTGGGGACCTTTCTTACAGACATCACAGCTTAGTGTCTTCTCTAATCTATATGGGAAAATCTTGCATCATTTTTCAGTAAATAATACTTCTTGCTTTCACTTTAATCCTTTCCTGTGTCCTTTTATTGTACTCCAGTGAAGATAACAGACTAGGACAGCTCCCAAATAGCTACTTAATTCACTGGAGGCTTGTTGACTTCGTTCCTTCATCAATGATTTATATTTTTTGTGAGCGGATGGAACTACTTAGGCGGCATCAGGCTTAAATGATACTTCCTTTGGAAATAGACTCACGTAAAATAGTTATTCCTCTGAAATGTATTTTTTTTCCAGTTTAATCACACTGGGATGCTCTTATCTTGAAATTAAATTCACTTGTTTTGCTGAGTTGGACCCTCTGAAGGAAATATAGCAGGTAAAAACAATTTGAGTCTAAGATGCATGTATAGGATTTTTATTTTCAATTCCCTCATTCTTACATGAAGAGGAAATTTCTTGAATTTTTATTATTATAGAATCAAAATTCATGATCTATGGGGAAAAAAGAGACTCAGTAAACTACTTAAAACACACACACACAACACACACACACACACACAAACACACACACACACACACACACACACACCATAATGAAAAGTTCAAATTCCAATTTTAAGAGTCACTTGATGCAAGATCTCAACCAAGGTGCTTACACCAGACCACTCCAAGTTCCTACCATGGAATCAGAAATTCCTGGATAACAGTGTTTTTATCACAATAAATGGATTCAAGTAATGCTTTAAAATTAATATAGCCTGGGGTCTGGGGAGAGAGTACAGTGTAATAAGTATTTTCCTGGCAAATGCAAGGTTCTGAGTTTGTTCCCTGGTACCACCAAAAATTAATTAAGTAAGTAGTTGGCCCTAACTAAATATGTAAATGTGTGTTGTGCTTCTGTGTTAGAAAGTAAGGACCAAGTCAAGTTTTGTAAAGCCAATCCCCAAGTACCCTGGAGTGGAGCTTGGAGGATTTTCCAAAGTGTGAGAGCTCTGTTGCCTGAGGAGTTCATTTCCAAGTTTGCCTATCCCTTCAGCAACTTCATTTAACATGATACTCCTTGAAAAAAATATTGGGTGTCATAAAAGTTCTTCTCTTCTAGGTATATGTTGAGACACATGGTCAACCCGTAGAAAGAAGAAGGAAAAATAGAAAAGAATATTGTGAAGAGCAGTGAATTTCATTAGCTCTGCAGGGTGCTCTCTAACCATGATGACAAGTGTCTCTTGTGGCCTTAAATCCTAAAAAATGATAAAACAAAGATGTATACATCATATAATATGAACCTGCTTATGGCTATGTGGGTATATTGAGGAGAGAGTTTTGACCCTGAAACTCTATTCTTGGGAAATAGAAATTTTCATCTACTTATTCCCTCTACTTGTTTCAGTTAGTGAGTTTATGCAAAGCAAACAGACAAAATACAGATTAACACGTTAGAAATATATATATATATATATATATATATATATATATATATACATATATATAACACTGAAAATATGACTTATGTTCATTGTAACTTGAAGCTTACATGCCATCTTAGTAAGAAGGTGAGAGAATGTAGAAGAATATCTGGAAGAATAAATGACTTCTCAGAGAGGTGCACTTATAGAAAATGAAACTTTTTGAACCATGATGAACTGTTAGAATAGATAGGACTTCATTTATGTATGTATGTATGTACGTATGTATGTATGTATGTATGTGTTTAGTACAGGGTTTACAGGGTCTCACTACACAGACAGGACTCACTTATTCTTCTGTTTTCAGCTTCCCAAGCACTGATATTACAGGCATGTGCCACCACGCCCAGTCTCAATTGCTGTCTCAGCATATCTGGGGCTGGGGTTGGGGACCAAACTCTGGCTGCTGCTCTCTGCCTATGCAGGGGCTTTAGTTCACTGAGCTTTCTGGCTGGCACACGGACTTTTGATAGTTTTGTGACTCTATCACCAGTGGTGGAACACTGTTGTCTCTGAAAATAGAGTATCAAATTTAGTTGCTCCCAGGAAGGGTCTTTAATGTAAGGAATCACGGTTAAGTTACCACTGTGGCTTTAAAGACCATTCTGAGGGTGAATCATGATTCTCTGGGAAAAGGTTCACTTCCTACCTTCTAAGCGATGCACAAGAGCTATGTATGTATCACTAGATGATCTAATCACTTGGCATATTTTAGAGCATGTTACTGCTTCTCCTATAGGAATACAGCATCCAAAATAAGTACAAACATATATTTTATTCTGATCTTCTTGAGAACTGATATTAGTTCATCTTTATGTAGATATGCATTAATTCTACATGGAAGGATGCTTCCAGCAATGACCAGGGCACTAAACTCTGTTAAAGAAAAACCTTACGCTGGTCTTCAGATAATACCTGGACATGGTAAACCCAAAATTGAAATAGAAGAACAATGGAACTACAATTAGGGACCTAATGAACGTGTCCCTGAAATTACATTTCTGGACACACCTCCCATGTTAAAGATAAATAAAATCCCACTGCTTCACCTTTGTGGATCAATCTATTCCTTATCTTGACTGCCGCTGTCTTGAAATATATCAATAAACCCTTGACTTTTCTGTATTCCTTGTGTATAGGTAAAGTCTTTTCACCATGCACACAGAAGTCTCTTTCAAGCTCACCTCCTATTGTATTTAAGATGATTGGGTTTTAATGGAGACTGCTTTTAGACAGAGAAGAACTTACAAGTGCTCACATGTCTTCGTTTCCAACTTCTAGGCCAAGTGGCTTCTGCAGGAGCTCTTTTAAATGTTCAAGAATAGAGATTCAAATGTTATAAATGAGAGGAGGAACTGAAGACTACAAAACAGAGATGCAAACAAGGTCAGTTGAATGGTACTCGGCAATTAACAAAAGAAATGGTGCAGTGGAGTTTTAAAGAAAACCAAGCCTAACAATAAAATGCTTAAAACATTTCACACCGAAGCTATTACAATATATTGGCGGAGTACTTCTGTATAGAATGTCTCAGTTCTGAATATAGGAGGAAGAGGCAGAGACTGGAGGTCAAGCTTGGGATTCAGAGCATATGAAATTAGTAAGAAGAAGTAACATTGCTACAAGGAAGATTCCGGGAAAACCTGCCTAACAGAGTTCTTGCTAAGGAGAGGCACAGATGATGAGACACATAAATGAGGGATAAGGAATTTAATCTGACTTTGGAAAGGATTAAATTTGGTGGATGCGGGATTCTCTTCTCTTAAAATTAACACAGCAGTGTTCTTATTATAAGAAAAAGTGGAAAGATCTGAAGAAAAAAAAAGAAAGAATTGTAGAGAAGAAAGTATGGAAGAGCCTAAGATTTAGTCAGAGAAGAAATACGAAGAAACATCAGCAAATCAGAAACAGGAGGCAAAAGGAATGACCTTCTGATATTCCTTATTTATTCAAAATTTATTGCCTCTGGTTTTTCTTTCTTTCTTTCTTTCTTTCTTTCTTTCTTTCTTTCTTTCTTTCCTTCTTTTTTGGTGTGTACGTGCGTGCGTGCGTGTGTGCATGCGTGTGTGTGCGTGCGTGCGTGCGTGCGTGCGTGCGTGTGTGTGTGTGTGTGTGGGTGGAACCAGGGATCTAACTCCGGGCCTTGCACTTGTCAGGCAGGCACTTGCGCCCCTGAGCTGTCTCCCAGCCCCTGCCTCTGGTTTCTTTCATTTCAAAATTTGTGGGTGAAACTTACCAGACATCGCTCAGGCTGCACTGCTTATGCATGAATTAATGTTTCCGGGAGGACGTTTACACCTTTAGGTGGCAGACCATTTAAAATTCATGCTCTTGTTTGGGAAAAAGTTACCAAACCCGCAGGACTGAAGACTGGTAAGGTCATAGAACTGAGTGGAGAACAATATTCATCATTACGAGAAAGCTTCTAAGTGGCTGCTCTTGTATGAACTGAATTGCTCACTGTGAAGATTAGCTATTGCAAAGAACTTGTCAGAGTTCTTTAAATCCTTTCCTAATTAAGCCTTTGAATTTAAATTATAATTTCTGGCAAAAAATGGGGGTAATGAAATTCTGGTGAGTAGAATAAAAGGATAATTTTAAATCTTAATGAAAACAGAAAATAACAGCAATTTAGGAAACTCGTTGACATCATCTTACTGTTTCTAATTGGTAGGCAATTAGCATGCCATGGTCTCATCTTTGTCACTTCTCAAAAAGTATCTTTTTTTTTTCTATTTTGCTGCACACAGATGAATTCATGGCACACTTTATTCCCCTTCCACCCTCGGTTGACCTTTTCCCTTAGGTCTTATTCTTCGGCTGCCTTTACTCACACATCTCTTAAGAAGCACAGGGCTGGAGAGATAGCTCTGCGGTCTAAGTACCTGTCTGGCAAGCGCAAGGACCTAAGTTTGGAACTGAAGGTGCAGCTGGCCATCCACCAAAATCTGGTGTGGTGGAGTACATTTATTTCCCAGCGCAGACGTGGCTGACCCAGGAGGATCACTATGAATCTGAGCTATGCAGTGAGACCCTAAAGCAAACAGATAAATAAATAAAAGACAAAAAAGTACCTTTTTCAGAAAAGTTGCTAAACACAATTTCATATACTTACTTATGTATCTTCTTTACGACTTCTTGTTGGGAAACAAAGCTTGGCTTTTGTTTGTCAAAGGTACGATAGTTGCCCAAACTACTTATGGATGACGAAAAAATTTATCTGTCACAAAATATTTTGCAACTGATATGTAACTTCTCCTTATTAAGGTTTAATTGATGGACATTTAATGAAAATGTCTCTACAGATCTAAATATCTCTGTGTGTATTAAATAAATTATAGTTAAATGGATCTTTATGTAAGTTTCCACACAAATATAGCTTGAAATTTTTCACTCCTTAATGTACTTGCTCCTAACAGAGCTAAATTACGCATGTGCCAAAGGTAAGAACATGGAGCCAAGTCCAGTTTCTATATTTAGCAATGATTCCTGGATCTGTCATCCAGCTATATTTTATGTAATTCTGATGTCAATAGGTCAACAGCATTGCAATTGTTACCCATCTCTCAGTAGTAGTAGCAGAAGAAAAATAGGGCAATGTAAATTCTGCTTCCTTATGGCCATTTTTATATAATATATGTGGATAACATATCCTGTCTTTAAACAATAGTGTTTCCATTGGCAAACTTGGGTTTTCTTTGTCAGATAAACACTGAAAACCTAGTAAAGTGGCTTAGGTGTCAGACTCAGAGTATTCCATTAGTTCATAGTTTCCCTTCAAATTAACAGTGTGCTGCTTGGCAAACGCAAGGTCTTGAGTTCAATCCCTGGTACCATAAAAATAATAACATCAATAATAACAGCGTGAATGTTACTTTATTTTTCAACTTAATGACAAGAATGTTTAAGTAAAACAATACATTTTAGGAAAAGACACATTGCTGTTAATAGCTTCAAAACACTCTCTTACCTCAAACATATTTATCATTTTGGCAGATTCTTTTATCATAGTAAGTTAAAAATACTCCTTGTGCCCAAAGAAACATTGCTGTACTTATTCAGACAAAATATAAACCTGGCAGGGATAGCAAGACTTTAGCAAATTGTATTTCAGGCATTTGGCTTCTCACAATAGAAGGCATTGCTACTTTTTAATACACTTGCTACTTAATCACATATTTTTCAGAGGAACCATGAAAAATAGATTTCTGTTTTCTTCTGGCTTCTCAAAGTCATCTCTTGTCAAAAATGTGTTTCCCCCTTTGAAACTTATTGTGTTAGAATAGAGGAAAAGTTTTCCTTTTATTTATCATTTCAAGAAGAATACTATAAGCACCCTATGCACTCTTAAGATATCTCCCAGTCTTTTATCACTCCTACAAAATTCAAGCATCTCTTGAATGTCATTGAAGGCTCAAGGGCTGATAATTCAAACATGATTCAATAGCAAGCATTGTTGTTAGCAAAATTCCTTTCTAAATATTAAAAGAACCTTTATTATTTATTGTTTTACCTCTGCTCAGCTAATACTGCAATTTAGAATTGCCTCTTAGACCACTAATAGGATTCCTAGGATTAGTCAGTATTTAAGCTATACAACATAGATTCATTCAGTAAAACTTGAGGATAAAGAAACAAAGAAATGATTTAACTCACTCATCTGAGGATATCAGACATTGAGTTGGCCTTTGAAACTTTCCATGCTTAAAATATGATTATATAAGCTTCTATGTTCAAGATATTTCATGGTATCTTCATTCTTCAAGATACTATGAGTTGCATCCTTATCTTTTGTCCTGGCTCTAGAAAGTAAAACTGGATTCAGAGAAATAAGTGACCATATTACTTACATCTTATGAAATAGGAAGTGAAATGCCTTCAGAGGAACTCTAGATAATAGGCTTATACTTGACCAGTCATTATGAAAGTAGGATCATGATTCAGATGAACTATAACTTGTAATTATTTGATGATAGTGCAGTTTCTATAGCTAAACTATTTGTAGTATAAGTGTAGTGGACCTTAGTGGAAACTCAGAAAGTGAATTCCCCAAAGGAATAAGAATTTTATTTTGAAAAGAATTAAGAGTGTGGGCTTGGTGGCACACAACTATAATTCCAGCACTTGTGAGGCTAGGGCAAGTGAATCAGTGAAAGTTCGAGACCAGCCTGGGCTACAAAAGTAAGCTCAAGGCAGCCTGAACTGGATAGTGAGATCCTGTCTCAAAAAGATAAAAAAAAAAATCAGAGCATGATGAGAAGAAAAACACTATAGTGTAGAATAGATGTCCATACTGTATAGTTTTCTTTTTCCGTTTCCCTTGAGATACAAACATTTGGATTCAGGTTCTTGAAGGAAATTGTCACTTTCAGAAACAGTTGCCTGTCCTTTTGTTAACTGTAAAATAAACATCTTCAGGGCAGCAGAAATTATGTTTGTATCTCCTCAAAGGAAAACAATTTTAAAAGGAGCAGTTGGTTGGAGCCGTTCATACTCCAAAATATTTTTCTTTTCATCTTGAAATACTACCATCTGTAACTGCACTGCATTGGTAGCTCTTTTAAACATCTTATAGAAATGTGATTTTGTAACACAAAAGACTTATAAGTGTCCCTATATCCCAAGCCACTCCAGAGATGCCGCTTTTTTAATGGTCAGTTACTGCTTATATTTGATCAGAGGTGATGGAGAGTCCGCTGAATCTGAATGAAGTCGTGTCTAATACTTTTCCTTTCTAATCTGAGAAGAGGAAGCTGATAGGAAGCAAAGCATCAAATCATTTGACACACCAAAACGATTTCCCGTAATTTTGAGATGAAGGCTACTTTCTTGCAATTTCGTCTCATATTTCTGATGTTCTGAATAGAGTATGTATACCTGTGTTTTCTTGAGCTAGCTCCTCAGACATACGCAGGCAGATATGCTGTTCTTACCTGGGCAGTCTTTATCCAGCAAGGTGAACACTGTGAATATGTTCCCACGGGTGAGGAATTGTAGCTCATTGCTCTGGAAGAAGACTTAGAATTTCTCATCGCTCCCTGAGAGTTGGGGAAAAACAATAACAGGCCATTGGTGTAGTTCTGAGTATTTTTTTCAAGAAGGAAAGAGATTGATGAAATTAGGAAAGAAACACTGAGAAACAAAAACAAAACACAAAGAAAACAGTTGACCTCTTGTACTGTACTTGGGATGAAGCCCGAGACACTCTACCACTGAGACTCAGATTCCTATAGAAAGTTGCTATTTATTGTTAATATTATTATTTTATTAACATTAACATTGTTATTATGAGTGGTAGAAGTTACAGTACTTGTAGTAGAAATACTTGGTAGTAGAAATAGTAGCAAGTTTTTGGTATTGGACATTAAACTTGGGGTTGGCCCTTTTTTCATTATTTATTATTTTTGTAAAATCTTGGAACATAGTCTTTGTAAGGTGTTGGGCTGTCCAAGCTGTATTGAAACTTGTGATCTTCCTGCCTCAGCCTCCTGGATTGCTGTGATTATAAGCCTGGACCACCATGCCTGGTTTAGCAAGTTGCTATTTGCTTATCAAATTTTCTTTTGGACTTCATGACTAGTATCTAATACAAAAACTACTTCTCCTTATCAGTCTTCCTGACGACAGTAACAAATATAGCTAGAATGTTCCTTCCTTAGCATCAGGCTGAATGCCATTCTGTTTAATTGTCCCAACAGTCCTGATCATCATGTTACATTATCTCTCCTTTATTGTCGAAGACACTGACTGAGGCTTTACAGTAGAAGGAACATTTCTCAATGGCTGGAATCACACTCACTCCCATCTAACTGTAAGCTACTGCTTCTTCAGTCTGACCAGTGGCTGATAAGCCACACACACAGCCTGCCATGGGACCATAGCGCCATGAGGATCCCATAGGGTCAGTAAAGGAGAGGCCTGCTCACTTAGGTCTCTGCTGCTTACGGTAAATACTGCAAAAGCAGCCTCCAGTCCATATGAAGTGGGAGTTCACTGCTGCGAGCCAACATGTGTGATTGTATTTACAGCAAGTAAGCCCAATAAGTAAATCTTTTAAGACTAGTTGCCTCAGGTTAGTTGTGAGATGAGAAATACTTGCAAATGGGAAAGAAAAATCTTGACTTGTGGGAATGATTTCAAATGGATTTTCGTGATGTTTGGAGAAAAGCTTTAAGTTACACGGATGAATTCGGCATTTACATGGCAAACACAAGGTCCTGAGTTCAATCCCGGCACCACAAAAAAGAAAAAAGAAATGTGCAGCTAAAAATGAGAACTCTTACGACACATGTGGCTCAGTGAGGTTGTTAACAAAATACAAATTTTTTCTTTTAAAAATATTTTAAATGTGGGTTGTAAGTTACAGAGTTTGTGCTGTATTAGTAATTTATTCTGTGTGCTCTGAAAACTTATATATTATGTCATAACACACATATATAGAGACATGTTGAATATAATATATATGCATGTGTGTATATATGTGTACATTTTTGTTTCCATATATCTATACATGTTCTCTGTATGTCTGTGCACATGTATGACTATGTCGAGAACATATATAAACATATAGAGAACACACACCTATACTTAGAGAAGAAGAGTAAAGATAATATATATCTTTCACATAAAATATTTGCCAACTTATGTTAGTACCATTTTGCCATTTAAATTTTCTAAGATGTACTTTTAATTAATTCAGGCCTATTCTTCTACATATATCATTATATTATGCACAACTATGCTACAGTGTACGTTTGTTCTTATGACATTCACCGGTTGCTTTTTTTTTTTCAACCTATTTTAAATAGGCAGTTCAAAAGTTGTTTTCCAAAAGGTTAAAACATGAAAAACAGATGAATCTCTTAATCAACCATAAGCAACAGAACAGAAAGGAGGGCAGAGGCCCACACTAATCTCTGAGTCATGGAGCTGTGTAGATGAGTTTTGAAAAAGGCAACACCTTATGTGGGAGGCGCTCATTGGACATAACTGGAAAAAATAGAGGAGCATGCGAGCATCGAAGGTCCCCCGTCAAGATATCAACAGAAAATTGCAGAGGCTGAGCCAGCACCTAAGATCCCTTGTCCACCATTATTTGTTCATCTGTTCCATGCCATTTTCATGAGGAAGCTGTGGATATAGGGTAACATCTGTGTCGACATCTATGTGTGTGTGTGTGTGTGTGTCCATAAGCCAGCCTTCAAAGGTGCAGTTATTCATTTATTAAGCTTGCTGAGCCCAGCCCACGCTTTTGTGAGCCCTGGCCTGGATAGTGGTTCAGAATATTCATCCGGTGATATGGTGAGGAGACTGTGTCGGGCAGATGGTTATTGTACTGAGGAAGAAGAGCTGTGTTATACAGAGTGGACTGTAATATCTCCTAGCCTGTCTTCTACCAATCGCTTTCCCAAAGTAAAGTTAAGTAGGATGTAAGGTGACTGCTGTCTGCTCCAGACAGTCTGTTAAGTGTACTATAAGGAAAAGAGAACTCCATAAAACCAGGACAGAGGCCGGGTATGGTGGCACACGCCTGTAATCCCAGCACTTTGGAGGCTGAGGCAGGAGGATCGGTGTGAGTTCGAGATCAGCCTGGGTCACAAAAGTGAGCCCAAGGCCAGCCTGAACTGCATAGCAGGACCCTGTCTCTAAATAAATAAATAAATAAATAAATAAATAAATAAGAAAGAAGAAAATAAAACCAGGATAGAGATGTTGGGTTCAGCACTCACTAGTTGCTTAGCTTTACCCATGTTATTTCACAACTTTTATAGTTTCTCTTTCCTCTAAATTTAGGAGTGATAGCCAACATTTCCTTGGTGTTCAAAGACTAAATAAAGTTGAATATATATTATACAACATGGTCTCTCAAATATAGTAAAACTAAACAAATCTGTCATTATAATCATCAACACCATGATAATTATGTAATTGTCATAAATAACGTTATTAGTACGTTTGGAATGGTCACTCTTGTATGTAAAATTGCTTCTCACTGAATACAGGATTATGAAAGGAGAAAGGTTATTTTAACTTGTAGACTTTTTTTTGAACAACTGACTTGCTATTGTGCAAAAACCCAATCAATGCAAAAGCACCTTTATTTAGTATGCAACAACGGGGTACTTCAGAGACTGGGAATCATTTATCATGCTTCACCTGGCTTCTCTTTGCAAGGGTGTTTCCTTGTGTCCTTACTGTAAAGTTATTGCATATTTTCATCCTACCCCTTGGATAGCAAGCGTGTCACTTATGAAAATTTTGTTATTAATGGTATCTTAAGAACTCTTTTTTTGTTTGTTTGTTTGTTTGTTTGTTTGCCCTGGGCAGCACTTTATTTTTACATTAATACTTAATGTGATCATTGGTCTACAGAATCCCATGGGCGTTATCACTTGCCCACCTTGCCACCCACATCTTAGTAAAAGTCGACTGTCACTTTGGACAGTACCTTTGAGAGATCCATGCCATGCAGAACTTCAGTTTGTTGAGCATGCGCCTGAGTGCTGTGGTCCTCCGCTCCTAGGTGTTACCATACTGTAGATCCATGTGCTTTTGTTACTGTGCTGGCATTTCATGGGAGCAACTTCCTTAAGTCAGTTTTGTTGCCTTAGTGTAGAAGTTTTTTGTGTTCATCTCTGAAACACCATCTGTCACTCCTTCACTTCAATTTCTCATGCATTTGCCTTTCACAGATGGGCGTCCCCTTGAAAGGCTTGTTCCAGAAATATTTTCAGGAAATATAGTCCAATGAAAACAATGTGTTATTAAAACTTACATTACATTGCCTAAAACATGTTATTTTATACATGTTTGTTAATGGATATATGTATGCATCTATATGTCTCTACATATATATCCTTACATATATATATGGATATATATGTACACCTTTCTATTATCAATCAATCTATCTATCTATCCATCCATCCAACAACCATCCATCCATCTATCTATCTATCCATCCATCAATCTATCTATCTATCTATCTATCTATCTATCTATCTATCTATCTATCTATCATCTCTCTATTCATTCCAGCAGCATAAAGATACCAATAAAAGCCAGGCATGGTGGCGCACGCCTGTAATCCCAGCACTTACGAGGCTGAGGCAGGAGGATCGGTGAGAGTTCGAGACCAGCCTGAGCTACAGAAGTGAGCTCAAGACCACCCTGAACTGCATAGTGAGACCCTGTCTCAAAAAAAAAAGAGCGAGAGATCAATAAAGCATGCAGTAGCACTTGAGTTGAGATTTCTCTCTGTAACAGATCACATTAAATTAGAAATGTCAAGGTAAGAGCCCAGCAGGATGGCTGAGTGGTCTAAAGCGCCTGCTTGGGAAAGTTTGGGCGGCTTCAGGGACCGTGGTTCAATCCCCGGCACCACATGCTGCGCCAGCCCTGCACTTGGGGTGGGCTGAGCCAGCCATAAAAATGAGTGAATAAACAAACAAAGGTTCTGAAACAAGAAAAAAATAATATATTTTTTTAAAAAGAAATGTCTAGGTAAATAATATTTAATGCAGAACAAAGAGAGAGCATAGATTTAAAAAAGCAGTTTTCAAAGGCAGTGTGTTTCTAAAATAACTCAATCATTGTATACAATATAAAATATTAAATTATTCTTTTGTCATGTTATTTAAAAATTACATGAAGTTGCCAGGCATGATGGTGCATGTCTGTTACACCAGAACTTGGGAGGCTGAGGCAGGAGGATCAGTGTGAGTTTGAGACCAGCCTGGCCTACAAAAGTGAGCTCAAGGCCAGCCTCAACTGCATAGCGAGACCCTGTCTCAATAAGACCAAAAAAAAAAAAAAAAAATCACTTAAAAATTACATGAAGTATGTATGCATGGCATTATTTCTTATTAATTATTAAAGCCATGCAATTAAAGTTGTATTATATCATAATCACATTTGTAATTACTGGAGTTATTCTTTCATTTTTAATAAACGAAATGGGAAAACAAATAGCAAGTACATCAAAGGCATAAACATAACCTAATGTGAGTTAGATGGTCGTTAAATCTCCCAGTAATACAATTGTCTGTGGCACTTATTTAAAAATAACAATATATAAAAGTATCGTAATTTTGAGGCTACATTATTTCATTTAATAAAATCCTCTTTCCCACATTTTTCTTATAACAAATAAGTAGATGTGTAAAATTAAAATGAAAAGTACGAGCGGAAGGGCTGGAAAGATGTCTCAGCAGTTTAAGAGCCTGCCTGGCAAGGGCAGGGGTGAAGGTTCAATTCCAGCATCCTATGCCACATTGCCCCACCGCAAATCAGCCACTGAGACCGGGCGTGGACCCCCACGCACTTAATCCCAGCGCTGGAGAGCTGAGACAGGAGGATCACTAAGAGTCTGAGCTGCATAGCAAGACAAAGAGGGGAAAATTGAATCCCATTAGGCAAGATTATCATGAAGATTCCTATAACTGGGAAGACAATTCTGTAGCAGAAAGCGCAGTGCAATACTGACCAACAGGTAGCTTTTTGCCTTTCACTTGTTAGCATCCGTGTGTGTGACATGTGAATGGAAAGGGTGCCTGGAGGACTCGTCACTCCTAAATTGCTACATCCAAGTGATTTCTAAATACATAACACGTCATAATTCATGGCTGCACTACTGTTGTGTCAAATGCAAAGACTTAATTCTTCTCATTTCTATTTAATCATCCATTGCTCAAAAACTCCCCAGCATGCATCAAAAAAAAAAAACAACTTCCTTGCTCCATGTGTAATAAAAATTAATCTTTTATCTCCCAAATCATGTTTTAAGCTCATTACACAGGAAAGAAACTTACAGCCTTTGTATTTGTGTGCCCAGCATAATAAAATAGCCTCCACTTCCATCCATGCTACTGCACATGACAGGATTTCATTACTTTTGTGTATATAGATCTGATCTTTATGTGTGCATGCATTTACGGACACGTGGCTTTCCTCATATTGACCATTGCAATACTGATGTACAGGTACATTGAACTTTACATATTGACTTTCTTTTGGGTAAGTACAGAATCACATATATATTTTACTTTTATTATGTTAATGAACTTCTGAATGCTTTTTTAATATGTTTAACACAGGCTCTCACTACGCATGTCTGACTCATAGTGGTTCTCCTGTTTTGAGCCTTTGCAGTGCGTGCCCCACCATGCCTGATCTCCACAGACGGCTCAGCAGGATGCACCATTCTAGCTTGGAAATTATTTTATTTCAGGATCTGAAAAACTTCACTCCAAGTTGAGTTTCTTAGACCTTGATTACTATGTTTCTGGTTGATGACTTATTTTGATTATGCCTAACTGTAGTTCTATTTGTCTCACTTACTGTATGTCAGATTATTTTCCTGTTTAGAAATATAACTAGTGTTATTTATGCAAATGTTCTTTTGGTGTCATTTGTGTTTTCTTTTGCTCTTTTATCATCACCTATGTTTTTACATTACTTTTCTTAGTGATACCTTATAACTGTTCCTTTATAAAGTCCTGATTCCTTGCTAGTTTTAGCAGATCTTTTCTTTCATGTTCATTAGCTGCACTGCCATCTTTGAGTTTGAAAAGTCTACTTCAGCTTCATTCAAGCAGTTTTTTCAGCCTTCAGTAGACTTCTTAATTTCCTGGACATTTGTTTTAATCTAATTCATGTGTTGTTCATTCAGTGTTTCCGTCAGTATTCTATTTTTCCCTCTGTTTCCTGTCTTCTTAGCTGTATTGAACAATTCTGTCATGATTGTTGTCATTTCTCTTTTGACCTGAGGGATTATTTATGATCTTATTTCTCCTATTAGAGACTCATAGATTTGTTTTTTTTTTGTTTTTTTTACTTCTTTGTTATATTATCACTTCAAACATTTCAGGTGTTTGATTTTCAACTTCTTGTATGGCCTTTTGTCCAGATTTATTCTGGGAAGCCTGGCAGTTTAAGACAGTTTTTCGCTACTCTGTTTTGCATTTATGAAGCTCCCATTAGTCACCCAAACTTAGCAGTGGTGAGAGAGCAGTGAGGAGTGCGTCAGTTAAGTTTCCACTACAGTGGGGCTATGCTGACTCCCTAAGTCATTACTAGTGTGGGCGACTGGTCGATATGCAACAAATCTTGTTGTAAGTGACAGATATGAGCTCAATTTACCAGCATCCCATTGGCTGCACAGAATTCCCATAAGTTCTTAAAAGTGTGCATCAGCATCACTTCCAGGATCAACTCCACATCTGCACACTGGGGACCACGGGTCAAAACTTACAAGAGACCCGTGGGCCACCATGAGTCATCCAAAGTGGCTGGATCATGTGCCAGGAAAGCTCCATACCTGTGTGCACTGGACCCATGATTACAGCTTGCAATCAACATAATGTTTTCAGAGAAGATCCATTTTCCCTTTGCAAATGACTCAAGTGTATACTTCTTTTTTTTTTTTTTAATTTTATTTATTTTTTTTTCTTGTTTCATAACCTTTGTTTGTTTATTCACTCATTTTTATGGCCGGCTCAGCCCACCCTGAGGGCAGGGCTGGCACAGCATGTGGTGCCGGGGATCGAACCACGGACCCTGAAGCCGCCCAAGCTTTCCCAAGCAGACGCTTTAGACCACTGAGCCATCCCGCCGGGCCCCATCAAGTGTATACTTCTTAATGGCAGTGCACTACATCACTGTGTACATCACATGCTATTACCTTTTATTTGTTGTATCTATTAGCTACTTCCATGATTTAACTTCTAAATTTTGCTGCTGATAATAGGAATACATATTGCACTATAGGGTTGGGGAAATAGCTCATTAGAATAAGCACTTGCCTGGCATATTGCACTATAATATGATATCTTTATTAATCAATTTGGTGACTATTTTATTTGATGTCTACATTTTTCTGGAGGTCACCTTTTTTCCTGAAATTGTCATGTTCCCTTGTGTTTTTCATGTTTCTTACATTTTTACCAATAATTTCTCATCAAATATGCAGAATAGCTTTTGCAGTAAAAGAAAAATCTTGATTTTAACAACATGTCCTAGCGTGTCTTCTTAGTAGACAATATTGGGTTTGACTCTAATTACGTGCAATGCCATACTCTATAGAGGTTTTTAACCTATAGCCAACATTATCAATGCTTGCAGTTAACTTGGCGAACAAGGTTTCAGAGGCTGGTAAGATTTATCCACCAACTCAGGTGAGACATAGTTCTTTCAGGTAACATGTGTCTGCCCCTACCTTTCAGCATCATAGGTGTGACGTTTTTGGATCACCTGTCAGTTTTATGGATCAGGTGGGTGTGGGACCATTTCAACGGACTTAGTGGATTTAGAACACTACTTCCATCATCAATAATGGGATGTGGCATTTTTCTCAGGGACGCATGGGTGTCTTTGGAGAACCTTGCTATTTTAGCTTCTCAAGAAACATTGGTCACATATTTGCTGAAGGTGAAGAAGTTGGAGAGCGCCTGCCTGATTTATTTCTTGCAACTTACTGACGGCGTTGCTAAATCAGAAGCATGACTCTACTTCCAAAAGTCTTAGCCTGCCCAGCTCTGAGGGAAAGTGTATGATTCCTTCTTGTACCTGACTGAAGGTATGGTGTGTCTTCCGAAGCAATCTGCAGAAGTAATACAGTAAACCCAGTGGGGATGATCCATTGACTATTTGAGTCTTCAGGATTATGTGATCTCAAGGTAACACTGAAACAAAATCCTCAGTGAGTGGGAGTGATAATCATAACATAGCGTGAACTTTCTGCAGGGTGATGGAATGATGTGAACTTCTTAAGAGTTTCCCAAATTGAAGTCAAGACCTATGAGGACTCGTATTTCTCTAGTATCAAATACTTCAAGTGTCTTTGCTACCAGTATGGACTGCTTAGGGATTCCTGCCTTTACTTACATAGCAAATACCTTTTTGTTGCCAGTTGATTTCCATCAATGGGAAAGAATAATGGGTACTATATGGTCTTCATTTCTTAGTTTATTAATCCCAGCTGAGTCTTCTTATGACATGAAACCAGTGCCTTATTTCTACTACACTTACACACACACACACACACACACACACACACACACACACATGCACGCACACACCAATGGATTGAAAACTTGTGTGCATGTGTGTGTGGGTGTGTTTTATTGTTCTTTGTTTTTTATGCTAGCCCTTTATTGAGAAGATAGCTAATGAGACAGTTATTTTCCTCATGTCATTATCTGAATTAGAGTTTTATGTCTACATTCTTTTTGAATTTTCTAATGCTTTACTTCCAGTAAACATGATTTACAAGGACTAAAACAAAATAAGAATATATTCTATTGCAAAATTTTAAATGACTTATTAAATATAAAAGAAAGCAGGTCCAACACATTTCAACTGCATCACTCTCTACATCTCTATATCATTGAGAACAAGTTGTTCTTGAGCATGAGTTAAGGAGAGCAATATATACACAATGGTCAAGAAATATTATTTTTATCTTGTCATTTTCATCTCTTCAGAGTTCTTGCCATAATAATTAGTGAGTTCTAAAGAGACTGAAAATTTTTTAAAAATGTTAAGACCTATGACCATCTTCATAAATTCAAAATTATTGACAATAAATCTGTCCATACTAAGTTGCCTTTCTCTTATTGGAATGTGGCTGTCCCACCCATGAGATGAACAGTTGACTGTCTCAAGACTTCAGTATTGGATCAATAGTTCAGTGACTATTAAAAGCCTGCTTAAGCAAGCACAGAGACCATCATCTGCACCACATGATGCGCTAGCCCTGCACCCTGGGCAGGCTGAGTAGCTAGAGTCCAAGTACAGTGGCATATGCCTGTAATACCAGCACTGGGGAGGCTGAAAGCATATGGACCACTATGAGTCCGAGTTTCATAGTGAGACCCTGTAACAACCATATGCATTTAAAAAGAAAGACCTTAGTATTTGCATTTAGGAAATATAATAATATCTGATTTATAAGACAGTGAATGTACAGATTCAGTTTCATGCTTCACACAAAACAATTGCGATTAGAAGGCCAATGACATAGCTCAGCAAACTGAGTGTCTGCTTAGGTAAGCACAGGGACTGGGGTTTGATCCTTGGCACCACATGCCATGCCAGCCTCACACTTGACTGAGCTAGACACCGAGATTGCACGTGGTGGTTCAGGCCTATAACCCCGATGTTGGAAAGGCTGAAAACTAGAGGAACACTATGAATCTAAACTATGTAGAGAGACCCTGTACCAAATATATTTAAAATATAGTAATAGTGGGAATTAGAATAAAATAGTCAGTCTGCATTTTTCAGTCATTATGTAAATGAGCATAAATTACATTTATTCATATTTTCCTCCATATTTTTATTATTAAGAAATTCAAACATAGGGGACATTTGGACTAGCTCAGTAGTTTCAGTGTTTGTGCCAGCAATCCCAGTCAAGCACAGGTGCTGGCAATTTGATTCCCCAAATATATATATATATATATATATATATATATATATATATATATAATGTATATATAATATATATATATATATATATATATATATATATATATATATATATATATTGTCAGGACCGGGGTTTCAGGCACTTGTGCCACAGAGCTATCATGCTGGCCCCTTACAGCAACATACTTTTAATGTTTCTTTGATATTATCTTGGATATGACAAATGCAGGAAACAATAGTCACTATTAGGAAGCTGTTTCCTAATTTTATTTTTGTATCTCTCTAAAACTATAACTACTTGCTCTTAGCATTAAATTTTGTACTATACACACACACACACACACACACACACACACACACACACACATATATATATGTATATACCAGAAAAGGAAAAATAGGTTCCATACTTAATGGCTTGAAAGTAATATTACGATGCCTAGTTTTTCGAAGAACACATTTGTATTTGTATGACAAAATTTGTGTTTTCATGGTTTCCACAACTTATCAGAATGTCTAGTGCCTTAGAACTATTGACTTGTGGGGCTGAAACATGTACTTAAAGGGTAAGATGAAGATGAAAAGAAATTATTTCACAATATAGCAAATCATAGAGTTCCAAACAATTTTGAAGTGCTAAATAGGACTAATTCTTAGGGTATTGCAGGAAAAATGGCCTCAGGCCACATTATTTTCTGTGTATTGGGAAAGATGCTTGCGTGAAGATCAGATGGAGAAAAAAGTAACTCCTTGTCAGTGTTCCGCATCTGTGCCTACTTCCTCTTCCAGTAACATCCTGTCTTTCCCCCTTGGAAGTTCTAATAAGCTCCTACACTCAATTTCCATACCTCATGCGAAACTCTGATTTTGTTTTTTTTTTAATTTTTTTCGTGTATTTGTTTATTTGGTACAGAGTCTCGCTGTGAAGCTTGGACTCGTAGTGATCGTCCTGTCTCAGGGTCCCCAAAACTGTGTTTATAGGTGTGTGATACCAGACCAGGTTTCAGTGGTCAACTTGTGCACCTGGTTCCAGAGCCAGCTTGGCATGCGGTACTGGGGATTGAACTCAGGTGTTGCGCTTGCCAGACAGGTGCTTAGACTGCTGTGCTATCTCCCCAACTCCCAATATCTGATCTTAGACATCATCTCATTTATCAATCATTTAACTCTTCATGGGAATGGAACTGTAGCTGTTATTATTTTTCAATTATTTTTACATTCACCTGAGATGATTCATTACATTTTTATTCCTATATATTTAAAAAATAACCACAGTAACCCCAATTCTGTTACAACCTAGAATAATTACCATTATGTAAATTTCTAACGTTAAGTTAGCCTGTGTATATAAGTGTTTAGTGACCACTAAACTTACACTACTCCAGACAAATCCACCCTAACAATTGACTAGAAAATGCCTCGATTATGTATAGCTCATTCAAATTTGATTCTGGTAAATTCATTCTCTTAGAAGAAAACATGATGAAATATTATATATTTACTTGCCAATATTATTGAGAAAGAAAGCATCTATATTCCTAATTAGTGATGTCTCCCTGTGTCCAATCAACAATCCAGATTTTATGGATATACGTGAACAGAATAAAGCCCTTCTTTATTCTGCACCCTCTGCTACAAAGTGGCCGTGCTGTAGAATAAATTTTTTAAAAGTTCACAACTGAAACAAAGCCAAGAAATAATTATTGGTGAAAAGAAGTGGCTAAAAGCAGAAAGAATTACAGTGAAATCTCAATTATTGACCTATTACTTGTGTAGGCTTCACAATCTAGATTAAAACAGTTAATAAAAATTTTTATTGATACCCATCAGTCATAGGCACAGTCTAGATTTCTGACATGCTTTGAGCAATAAGACTTGTCTGGAGTTTACATTAAATAGCTGAAGACGTAATCCAAATCAATAATGAGGACTTACAGCCGGGCGTGGTGGCGCACGCCTGTAATCCCAGCACTCGGGAGGCTGAGGCAGGAGGATCGGTGCGAGTTCGAGACCAGCCTGGGCTACGAAAGTGAGCTCAAGGCCAGCCTGAACTGCATAGTGAAACCCTGTCTCAAAAAGACAAAAAAAAATGAGGGCTTAGTGTTCAAATAGGTGCTTTGTTAATATCATCATATATTTTTAAATAAACTTTGCTTGGGCTGCGGAGATAGCTAAGTAAAACAAGCGCTTGTCTGGTAAATGCAGTGTCCTGAGTTCAATCCCTGGAACTGCAAAAAGTAAGTAAGTAAGTAAGTAGGCAAATAAATAAATAGAAACTTTGCTCAGCACTTGTATACATCTCTTCTCAAATAGAAGAGAAAAATATCATGCACTTGCAGGAAACTGACGTACAGATAACAAATGGCTGTGGGGATATTTTTTATGGTAAAAACACATTAAGAATGAGGCATATCATCTATTATTTTTCCTTGCTCCCTTTATCACTTTCAGTCTTAGCAAAAATGTGATATATTACAGGAAAATGACACCCTGTGTGACATTTCAGATGGAACTTTCCAGTTTCAAACCCAGGATTGCTCATTTTCCGAAAAAGAATGACACATCCTTTAACATTTCACAATGTCATATTTTGGAAATGAGTCCTCAAAAATTCACTAAGCTATTCCACTAATTCTAAAGATCAGAAATTATCCTATGGAAATCATTAAAGATATTCTGAGAACTAATTTAAAATAGGAACATGTGGCTAATGGTTTTCAGCATAGAAGAATCGAACAATTAATAATTCTATCTTTTACTAATATTTAGGAAAAAACACTGGGTGTCTCTTAATTGTAAATGACTGACATCTGTCTTTGCAAGGGAATTTTAAGTGGGCATGAAAATATCTTTCCCAAATTTTCCTAACTAGTGGACCTCACTGGAGTCTTGGATTCCTGCACCAATCTATTCATCCCCATATGCACTGCTCTGGAATCTCTCTGATTCAGTCTGTGACTGCGCTAAATGCCTCTTTGAATCTGGTTTATAAGTTCTCCCCAGTGTACAGCTGAGGAAGTGAGATAGTTTCATGAATTGCACAGTTGAGTTTGGAAAGCAGATCAACAGAAGGTGCAAATTCTAGGCACTTATCAAGTTCAAAAAGAAGGACTAAGAGTAATACTGTCACCCGCAGAATAATAGACAATTGGAATGAATATCTTGTAGTTCATGACTACATAGCAAAAACGGTTGCCAAGGAAACAGCAGTGTTGACTACTTTTTCAAATAAATTTCTTTTTTTTTCCTTTTTATTAGAAGCTAATAGATAATCAACCTCATTTCTGAAGAAAATGGTTTAATATAGTCTTATGAAAGTACACAAACCATAGACAGATAAAGCATTTCTGATCGTTAGGTAAAACTGGAACTTATGTAGATCTTCCTAGACTATTCTAAGAAAACTAAATTAACATAAATGAGATTTTAATTTCCCGAGTAGAAATGCTCCCATTTCTTGGTATCTATCCACAGAATCCCTTGCATCCTTCAGGATGACTCTTCCTAATGCCTTCGCTTGGCTCCACTGCTGATCTCATGAAGTGATGCCACACACTGAATGCACTGTGGTGTTAGCAGCTGGAGACCTTCTCCTCCCTTGGCAGTGCAGAAACTGGGGAATATCCATTACTCTGATCCTGCTACCTTCCTTACAGCCCTGACAGCCACTCCACTCTAAATTCAGTGTCCTTTCTTTCCTTTGGCCCACTTTTGTCACATCTGATAGCAAGCACTTAGATGTCTAGAAATCATATGTATATAATTCTCCTAACTCTCAGAAATGCAAATGCCACCACAGGGACTGAACCATGAGTCTTCAGTAAGAATTGATAGGCTATATTTGTTTCACACTCTATTTCTGACATCCAGTAATCAGACACTGCTTGGTACATGGTATTGATAAAAATAAGTTTGTCCTGCTGAAAGTGAGGCTGGAGAACCCGATCTCTAGTTCTTTATTAGCAAAGAAGACAACAGAGGGAAGACAGGATGCACACTACTAGTCTGAAACATTAGTCAATTGTACGAATTTTATATGTATTTGTACCTTAGTTGTATTTCAACAAAGTTTATGATTATGCATGATAAACTCATTCTGTCAAACTCTAGGTATATAAATACAAAAGTTCAAAGTTTTTTTTTTTTTTTTTTTTTATCTAAAGGTATTAGTGGTGGTTCTGGTCCCAAACATAAAAAAAAAAAATAAATAAACCAAAGTTTTTTGGGTTAAAGTGTGCACTTGTTAGTGAGCAATATTCTATCAGCCCTAAACATTTGGTGAAACAGTAAAGTTGCCCTAAATTGTTCTAGTTAATTGTATTGTCCTAATTTTATCAAGGTCACTATAAAATTAGGTGCTGCTGTTTCAAAGGTCGCATGTTGTAAGAAATTCTCATTTTACAGTTGAGCTAAATAGCAGAAATGAACCTACGGACTGCGGCCTGGTGCCCATAACAGAGATGACTCGCTTTGCCATCTGGCATCCCAGTGAGCCTTCATAACTAGCACTGGACCGTCAGATCTAAATAGCTTAAAGAGGGACAGTGGGGAAAACTAAAGTGAAAAAATTAAACAAGAGAATGCACTCATGGAATGAATTTAAAAGGGGCAAAGGCAGATAAGTCACTTCCTTTACATTTTACAGTAGGAAGTAAGCATATGTACTATCTAATTTTCTGGAAACAGGGTTCAATCTATGTCAGGAGAAAAAGGACACTGATCAAAAATGTTTGAACATGACTCTGCTACAAATCATGCATATAAATTTAAGCATACATCAACTTCCTAGGCTCTCATTTGTTGAGTTTTACATATATAGGGTAGGGGGATTTGGGGTTAGTTCAGTGGTTTAAGTCCTGCATGGGCAACCCCAGTCAGGCACAAGGGACAGCAGTTAGATCCTCACACCCACCCCTAAGGCAGCCTGAGTCAGAAAAAAACAAAAAACAAACAAAAAAAAACTTATTTTTAAATATATAAGTGTAAATGTATCTCTGCATGTATTTGTGCATGAATCCTATTGTTGGGCTCTTTAAGGTATATTATTCTCTGATGGTAAGTGAAATCCTTATTCTTGACAACCATTCAAAGGAAATCTCTGCCTGCCCAAACTGTATTTTCTTTCTCTCGCTAGGTACACATCATCGTGCCTGCCTTGTTGTGCTTCTGTCTCATTAAAAGATGGTACTGCTTAATGGGATAGAAAAACTGCATTTATAAATTATTCTAATCTAGAGAAGATGGGCATTCAGCTTCTCTCTTGTATAATTATTCAATTGAATGTGATATTGCAAATTCATTAGCTGCATAAAACACTCAGGTGAACAAGCACTTTCATTGCGAGTATAAGGAGATTTAAATTTGGTTCAGCACTAGCAAGCAGCATTGCTGCCTGGAAGGACCTTCTGGGGACATCACATATTCTATGAATGCTAAGTCCTCAGGTAGAAAGCATGATTTAATGTTTGGAAGCTAACCTGTGTCACACGGCCATTAATTATATATTGTTGCTGGGTATGAAGGGGAAACAATGTATTCATGAGAAGGAATATTCAAGTATAGTTTCTCATTTCCAATTTGGCAGGTCAGGTTAGCTGTGATGACCAGCTTCCCCCTCTCTGCCAAAGAGGCTCAGAAATCACATGAAAGTGGGAGATTTAGATGAGTTACTAGCTTTCTGGAGTTTAGGTTGGCTTACTAGTCCTTTAAGCCTAAGAAATGAAGAGCTAATTCTGAATGATTTCAAGAGGAATTTGTTATATGCGTGATATAAGACAATAATAAAGCCTCAACACAAAACACTCTTCAACCAATCTGCTATGTTGAGAGCTTCTATAGTTTCACAGAGTTTTCATCCTATGCAATACATATTTTTACTACGCTCATTACTTCAATGTTTTTTCCTCTAATTTTTGCTTTGGATTCTCTGTGGCATAGGCCAAAATATCATGTAGAAGAGAATACTGATAGTAGGCTGAAAAAAGGAATAATTCACATAGATTTTTAAAGATTTTAATTAATGCTTAAGGAAATTTATATAGAATAATATGTGTACAAAATATAATTGCTGCAATGTCAAATATTAAATCCTTCTATCTGCTTATGTATCAGAAAATTTTATATGTGAAAGTGTTGTAGAAATGTTTGGGCCGGGGGGGATAGTTCAATGGTCTAAAGTGCCTCCTTAGGCAAGCTTAGACAAATGCATAGGGATAAGGGTTCAATTCTTGGCACCACATGCTACGCCCTCCCTGCCCCAGGGGTGGGCTGAGCCAGTCACAGAGAAAGGAAGAAAAGAAGAAGGGAAGAGAGAGAGACAGAGACAGAGACAGAGAAGAAAGAAAGAAAGAAAGAAAGAAAGAAAGAAAGAAAGAAAGAAAGAAAGAAAGAAAGAAAGAAAGAAAGAAAATCCTTTGAGTATTTTTCTAAAGGAAGTTATTTAGTAATTGCATTTTTTTTCCGCATAAATTTCTTTTCAGATTGGAGAGGTGGTCTAAGCACCTACCTGGCAAGTGCAAGGACGTGAATTCAATGTCTGGTAGTGTATACTGAGCTGAGTGCACCACGCCAGCCCGGAAACCAAGCATGGTGGTGCGTGCCTGTAATTCCAGTGCTGGGGAGGCAGAGACAAGGAGATCACTTTTGAGTCTGAACTTCTTAGCAAAACCCTGTGCAAAGTAAATTAAAAAATTAAAAAAAAAAATAAAACACACCCAAAATATTAATTTCATCTCTCCTTCTTGTTATTGTTAGTGAATGCTCCATTTAATTTTCAAAAATACAATCATAATAAAATATAATTTTATAATTTTGTATTTTACATTTTAAAACTACCAAAAGAAATAGTTAACATTAAGCATTAACAGTGTAACACAAACTTTTCACCTTCAGGTTCAAGAAACAACTTCTTTAAATAGTGCTGTGGCCTGTATCACAGAAAAAGGAATAACTACACTTAGAAGATTCATATCTTCGCTGCCAACATTTCTGCCAGTATGTGAAATGCTTGTCAAATAATAAAGAGTAAGCTTTAGTAAACTCAAAATTCTCTTAAGGGAGAATGAAAACTTAGTAATTTGATTCATATCATTTTACTGCTATTGGAAAAAGATTATGTTGGTTGATAGCAGTGTAATTTTCACAGAATATGTTTTCTTACCTATTTTTATTCATGGCTCCTTTGAACACCAACGTTATAAACCTGAATTGTATCCCCAAAAGTCTGATTATAATATGCTTATTGCTATAAAATGTACAAACATGTTAGGTTAAAGTCTATATGATATCATTCAATAAGGAAATATGAAGATTTTCTTAAGCAAATATATGTTTGTGACTGCAACCTCAGTGAGATTTTACTACAGTCTCAGAATCCTCAAAGAATTTGTTCTACACAAATTTTTTCTACTTGTTAGAAGATTCTTTCATTATTGAAAGTGAAAAGGTTTCTGTGATTTCATGTTTTAGTGTGCATAATTTTTATTTTTCTCTTTATCTTTAAAAGTAAATTTTTACTGTGTATAATGAACATATATGCAATATATCAACTATGTATAGTTAGTGTATATTTTATGTCATATCTTTGATTAATATATATTTTCCCCACTGCAGTGGGAGAAAATAACATGCATATATAGTTGCTTATCAATATTTTCCCCTGTGTACCTGTAATCCCGGAACTTGGGAGGTTGAAAACAGAAGAATCACTGTGAGTCTGATCTTTGTAATGAGACTCTGTGAACCCTGTCCTAAAATACAATATATAGAGCAGTGTAAATATATATATATATATATTTATATATTTATATACATATTTATATATATATATATATATATATTTCCCTGTGAAAACAGCAACTACTATCTACTTTTTTAGAAAATTTATTTATTATAATGAAATATAGTACTCAGGTAATAGATTTGACCTTTTCAATTTTTTATTCTACACATTATAATTTCTGTTCTCTGATCTATTTGTCCACATTTTCTTCCTCTAATACCTGATTCTGAAATCACTGCATTATATATTTTTATAAGATTTTTAGATTTTCATCTATTTTATGGTCTTTCAAACCTAAGTAACCTTGTGAAATACTTTTCCATCTGAGTTGTTTTTGTGCTATAACATCCTCCCAATTCGTCCATGTTGTGACTAACAGTAGGATTTCTTTCTTCTCTCATTTGTATAGTATTGAGAACTCACTTGGGACTTTCACACCAAGCTCCTTTTTAGTGAGCTACATCCTTTGCCTGTTTTATTTTATTTTATTTTATTTTACTTTAAATTTAAATATAGTTTTGCTAATTTAGTAAGTTACTCAGGCTGGGCTAAAATTTCCAGTCATCCTAGAAATCTCCTACTACAATAGTGTCCCACCATGCTTGTCCCAACACACTCTTTGTTTTCTGTTTCTTCATTTTTTTTTTAACTTCACTGCTCTACTGGTATTGTTTCTAGATTTTGCTGCCGGTGAATAATGCTATAATGAGCATGGATGGCAGATGTCTTTATGAGGGAATGGTTTAATTTCCTTTGGGTATATAGAAAGAAAATAAATTGCTCGGTCATAAGATAGTTCTATTTTCAATTTTTCAGAATCCCTAATATTATTTTCTATAATGTCTACACAAATTTCACTAACAGCTGTGTTGCATAAAGGACGTCTTTTCTTTTTGATAACAGCTGTGATAACAGGTGTGATGGTTTTGATTTGCATATCATTGATGATTAGAAATGTTGAGCAGCATTTGATCTTTCTGTTCTTCCATTTTTGTCATTTGTGAAGAATATCTACTAAAATGTTTGCCCAGCTTTTAATCAACTCATATATATATATATATATATATATATATACACACATATATATATACATATATATATATTTGCTGTTGAATTGTATGAATTTTCATAAATATCAAATATCGAATGCTTCTCTAACACACAACTTGCATATATTTGCTGTACCTTGTAGTTTATTTTTCATTTTGTGTTTGCATTCTTCATAATGAAGTTGTGTAATTTCATGGAATCCTATTTGTTTATGCTGTAGGCAGCCTGAGCTTTTAAAATCACTGCAGAGGTTCTTGTTGAGTCTAATGATCAGAACAGAGCAATATTATAAAAGCATAGGGTTTTCATGTATTATTTCTCCTGGAATTTTTATGGTATCAGGTCTGACATTAACATCTTTCATACACTTTCAAATGATTTTCATGCGCGATATAACCTAAGAACAAAATTGCATTTTTCTGTGTGTAGAAAACCAGTTTTCCCATCATGATTTATATCTTCAATAGATATTCTTCACAAATGACAAAAGTGGCCTATAGAAAAATCAAAAAGTGCTCAACATTTGTAATCATCAATGACATACAAATTTTCTCTTCAAGAAAAAAATTCTTCCATTGTTTTGTCTGGCATCTTTGTTGAAAAGTATTTATATTTCTTTTTTGGTTCTGTGTCTTCTTGTATTTGCCTATGTTTTATAATCTTAATTCTGTTTTGATTATTATACCTGTGTTTTAAAATTTTAATTCAGAAGTACGGTATTTCTGTTATTTTTCTGTTAAATTGTTTGGACAGTGGAATGTTTTCTAGTCTCATAAGTTTTACTGTATTTATTTTCTGTATTTTCTAGCCAAACTGTATCCACTTTTGCTAACGATACTTCTTATAATGTTAATGTGCTGCCAGCAGAACGTGAAGCGAGGGTCACAGTGATACCTCCAGCATTTGGAGTCTGAAACAACAAGTTTAGGCAAAATTGAATTATGCTTTCATGCTCTAAATCTGGCCATAAACACAACCCCATTCCTGCACAAACACCAATGTGACTGTGTATTTCAAAATTGTGGAATAAATTAAATTCATGAAATAAGGTACCATTGTATTAATAACACACAACTACTTTCAAATTCCTTTAATGAACTACTAACATCATAAAATGATTACCAAATCCTATAATATCATCATTCGTTAGTCTGAAGGAAAAATATTCTTTAAATTATTTAAAAACTTCTTATAGTATAACTGTTGGTGAATAAAATAAAAGTTTTAGAATTTTCAACAAAATGACCTAAAATTAAAAAGAAAATGAGCTGGGTAACCAATTTTAGAGTATAACTTATAGGAGGTAGTTCTGTGCTGAACCTGGACATGACTAGAGTACAGAGAAAAAGAATTATTTCCTCTATATCATAAAGTTTATGTGCTAAAGTGAATATGTGTGTTAGGGTTAAAAGAGGTAATCTCATAAAACTGTAAGGAAAATTATTTTCCCCCTAGCCACTGAGTTTGACACTTTTATTACCCTGCTGTGGAAAAAAAAATTCAAAACAAGAACAAGAAACAGTGTTTTGTGTATTAGCAGTACTACATATAATCAAGGAAAGCAAAATTCTTCACTTTTATAAAAGATTGGTATTTTCATGAAGTATTGGTGTTTCCAACAGTACACAGGCTAGCAGTACAGTTATTAACAATGCTCACACTTCACTTGGCATCTCTAGCAACTTCAGCTTTCTGAGTATGGTCTGTTCTGGGTGCCTCACTGTTTGTAGGTTTAATCTCAACACTGCTAACAAGTTATTTTCTTTCTTTGTTTCTTTCTTTGTTTCTTTGTTTCTTTGTTTCTTTCTTTCTTCCTTCCTTCCTTCCTTCCATCCCTCCTTTCTTCTCTTTTAGATAATTCTGTCTTTGCATGGGGCTTTTCACACTTACACTCTGATTGAGAGGAATACATTTAGCAGACTGTCCTAACGTTCTTCACTGTGTTGTTAACTTTATTCTTGCTCCCCTCAGCCTTTAGCTTTTGTGTGGCTGCACCAGGGCCAGAGATAGATGCTAGGTGTAGAAATTCAGGTATTTGCGTGGCTCAGTAGATTTCAGGTGTTTCTTACCTTGCATTTTTTTCCGGCTGCTCTCTCTTTGTGATTTTTTTCCTTCTTTTCCCCTTCATATATTATCTACATTTTTAAATGTTTAGAAATAGTATTGTTTGCAGTTTATAATGTTTATATTCCATGCTATGTTGGTAGGATTGCACAAAACACCTTGAATCCTGTTCTCTCCTATTGTTCCAAGTTTCTACATGTCTTGATCCTGTTCCTATTGGGAAAATATTTATCTCTCTCTTTTGTAATGCATTTATTTGTATGGATAATTTGGGTTTGTTTTACAAGAGAAAATATATCATATTTAATTTCAGTGTCTTATTTATGTCACTTAAATTTTTGGTCTCATTTCTATAAAGATGGAACTGAATCTATATTTTGGTTTATAAAACTTTGGAAAAATAAAAAAATATATTATTTTGATACATGAGCAACTTGTTTATTTCTTCTTGTGCGCTTTGGTGGCTTTTATTAGTGTTGTACAATTTTCAGTGAACAAGACTTTCTACACCTTAAGTTTATTTGTAGGTTTATTTTGATTATACCAATAATGCGATTATCTTCTCAATTTCTCTTTGGCCTAACTCATTGTTTATATAATATTTAGAACTTTGAACCATTTTGATTTTAGTTTAGTGCATGGTGATATACTATACATGTGTTTTGGTTTAGTTTTTGTTACGTGGAAAGCCAGTTTTCCAAGCGCTATTTGCTAAAGAGACTTTCTTCGAGTTAATATGTTTGGTCCTTTTATGGAAGATAAGATGACTAAGTGTGTTTCATGTTGTTACTGCCTCTATTAAGATATTTCATTGACATTCTGGTTTAAGTTCAATACTATATGGTTTTTTCAAAGTAGCTCTGTAACGTAATCTCAATTTAGAGATTGTGATGCTACCTGCTTTACTGAGATTGCCAGAAATGTTCTTACTCTTCTAGATCTCTTCTGATTCAAAATACATTTTAGGGATATTTTCTCTGGTTTTGTGCATTAGGTTACTGAAATTTTGATTGAGCTTGTATTAAATCTGTACAAAAATTTTGAGAATGTGGCCATTTTCACTCTGTTGGTCTTCCTGCCTATGAACAAAAGATATCTATCGTACCATTTTCTGACATTCCCTTTAATCTCCTTTTAGCCAAAAACTGAAAACTTTCTAAAATGGGGGATAAGACAAGGATGTCCAGTATCACCACTCAAATACAATGTTGTTCTAGAAATATTAGCTAGAGTAATTAGATAAAACAAATAATTAAAAAGATGAAAAAATAAGAATTTAAATTGTCCTTATTTGCAGATGATATAATTCTTTACATAGAAGACTCCATCAAAAGACTTATAGACTTAAAAACCTGATTAAGTTGCAAAACTGTGTATCACGTCAGCACTAAAAAGCAATATCACTTCTATACACAAAAACTCATTGAGGGAGAAATTAGGAAAGCTATACTTTTCACAATAACATCAAGAAATATGAAGCACTTAAGCATCCATCCAGCAAAGGAAGCAAAATTTCTTTACATTCCTAACTTTCTATTATATATTTAATTGTAATTCCTATGCTAGGTTTCTCACATGAGAGAAACAATCAGGCATTCAAACGTGAGTGTAAAATTTATTTCCCTTAAGAATATGTCCTCGTAGTGCATACAGATAGCTAGAGATATCTCAAATCTATCCTACTTTATGGGAAACCGGCACCCCATTCTAATTTTTAATTTTTTTTCTTTACCCATTGAACAGTTGAAGGAAATATGGGATTATTTTCCAAGATTTAGCTATTACAAGCTGTGTTGCTGTAAATGTGTCTTGCATATATCACTGAGTTTGATGCTTTTAATTCTTGTGGGAAGGAGCTAACAAGCAAAATACTCAGGTCAAATGTTTCCTCTCTCCCTAATTTTTTGAAGAATCTCCACACTGATTTCCATACTGATTGCAGCAGTCTACATTCCCACCAGAAGATGAGAAGGATTCCTTTATCACCACAGCCCTGATATCATTTGTACGTAGAGAAAATCAGCTGCATCAAGAGCTGCAGTGTAGACCTTTGACATTCTACTGCAGGTGTGATGTTCACATAGAATCTATGGGTCGCAACCCTGGCGGGGGTTGAACGACCAAAGTACAGGGGTCACCTAAAGCCATTCCAAATCATAACTGTAGCAAAATTACAGTTTAGAAATAGCCATCAAAATTATTTTTTTGGTTTGGGGTCACCACAACATGAGAAATGGTATTGCAGGGTCATGGCATTAGAAAGGCTGAGAACCACTAACACTGATACTCACTGATGCTGGTGTCGAATTCTTCAAGTGTAACAGTAGATTGTTTCATCTATTTATATTTATGCCAGTGTGCCTAGTACAGTTTGTAGCTTCTGTTTTATACACATGTGAACTGATCTGAGTTCTTGATAAAATGTGCACAATTCATTAGTTCAGTACATGCCTACAATGTATAATCATCTAATAAGGATGATTAATATATCAGTAATCTCAAAAGTATATTATTTGCTTGGGTTCCAATGTGCACTTTTTCTGATGTGAACATAGCCACATCTGCTTTTAGAAATTATTGCACTGCTTTTCTCCACTTTATCAATATATTGTGGCAGTTTCCTTATAGATAGCATAGTTTCCTATAGCTGCTATAATAAATTACCATCAACTCAGTAGCATAATTAATATGAATGCTTTATCTTATGCTTAAGGGAAACAGAAAACTAAAATGAATCAGTAGTGTTGCGTTCCTCTGCAAGCTCTAGGGAATGATGCTGTTATTCTTCACAGGCTTTCAGAAGCTGCCTACATTATGTGGCCTGTGGGCTTTTCTGCTAGCTTCAACGTAACTATACGGTCAATAAATCAATCTGCCACCCTTCTTCCCTCACTCTTTCTCATCATTGCTGCCATCATCAGATTTTAACTCCACCTGCAGTGCTTCTATAAGGAAAATAGATTTATATTTTAGCTAATGTTTGATAAAATGTGATGTTTTACTTCTCCTTAATTCTCAAATTGTAAAGAGAAAATCACCATGATGTGTACATCATCACTGACTTAGACATATTTTCACTCCTTTTTATTTATCTATCTACTTCTTTGTATTTATTTATTTTTAATAGTAGCCACCGTTCAAGGTTTATTTGGTATGGTGGTTGGTGTGACACTGGGTTGCTCTGTTCACAGGTAGATCTCAAAACATGCAATATTGGATTTATACACTGGATTCCAGGCTGTGACCAACTGGGAAAAGGTCAGACAAACCCTGGCAGGTGAAGCTGCATAACAGTCTAACAGAATAATACACATCTGTTTAAAAAATAATTGGAGCATGCACAGCAAGTTGTCTCAGAAATGCTGGGCTACGTCATAACAACCAGGACTACTAGTGCAGCACCATCCAGGGTCAGGACAGAGCTGTGGGGTTTGAGGGACCATTTCTACTTCTAACTTTTTAACACTGATGCTTTCCTCAGGCCATCTTAATAGTACACATCAGATAAAAAGGACAAGTGCCACAACTCCAATTAAACCTTCCTGTAGCCTAGACAGTGACGTGGTGACCCTGGAAGACTTTCAAACTGCAGCTTCTTGTGGATCAACTTACATGGTATCTGCAGTCTTCTTCAAACACACCTCTTCCTCAGGAGTCAGAGTCACCTTCACAACATCAGAGATCCCATTCTGTCCCAGGACACAAGGGACACTAAAGAAGACATCATTGTTGATTTCATAGAGCCCCTTACTCATGGTAGAAATTGGATGCACCCTCCTAAGATTCTTCATTATACTTTCTGCCCAATCTGCCCTTGACAGTCCAGTGGTCCAGGATGTGTAGCCTTTTAGTTTGGGCACTGTCAACCATCTGCTTGTGAACCTCTTTCCCATGGTCCTTTTCCCTATCAGTTCCTAACTCAGAGTGCAGATACTTCAGGGTTACACCAGCAACATTCACACCACTGCACACAAGAATCCTGGAATCTCTGTGCTCCCACGAGGATCCACCTGTGCCAGCTCTCTCCTGTCAGGTAGCAGAAGTGGGCCGAATCCAGATTGCAGCCACTGCCAGTAACGTGGTTCTTGGACAAAACACTTATCTTCCAAGCCACATAGGTCAGGATGTCCACTGGGTTGTACCCAACAAGCAACTTGAAATTAGGATTGCACCTTACAGCATTAGGACTGATGAACTTCAAGATGCTCATATTACACCGCACCAAATTAAGACAACTGTCTCCCTCTTGCTGACATGCTCCAGCAGTGGCAATAACCAGTTTGGAGTTTGTATTCATAATATAGTCTTTGCCAGAGACAATTTTGGTGTCCCAAGGGAAAGACTGCCATGTTGGAGATCCCTCATCTCTACCTTCAATTTGTCTTCCATGACGTCAACAAGAGCAAGTTCATCTACCAAGTCCCTTATTAAGTCACTGATGACTCACCCACTAGAATCACAGCACACTTCCCATACAAATCTTCAAGTCAAGGCCAGTGTCAACTGTTTCAAACTCATAAACAAAACAAAACACAACAAACAAACAAAAACCCACAGACTGATATACTCTGTGAAACTATCTTTCAAAACTCATGCCTCACAGAATAAGAGAAAACAATCATAAAATTCTTTTGGATCTAGAAGAGATCTAGAATAGAAACAGCAATTCTGGGCAACATAGCAAGGCGGGGGGGGGGGCATCACAATCCCAGGGTTGAAATTATATTCCAAATCTACTTTGAAAAAAAACTTCTTTAATAAATGTTACTGGAAAATGATTTTCCACATGCTGAAAATTTGAGTGCCTGTGTAACTCACCAAGTAATAAATTAAAATCTAAATGTTTCAAACTCTAAAGTTTAAAACAAAAATGCTAACTCTGCTAGAAGTTAGAATAGAAGGAACTCTGGAGTCACTGTTGTAGGTAGACTTTCTGAACAAAAAGCTAATCACACAGAAAACATTACAAAGGATCTACAACTAAGATCTCGTTTTATTTAAAAGGAAACAAAAACCTTTATGCGGTGAATAATCTACCAAGAGACTGAAGAGACAACTCACAGGATGGAAAAATGTTGCCATTATTACTATCTAAGGAAGTTTATTTATTTATTTATTTATTTATTTATTTATTTATTTATTTTTGTCTTTTTGAAACAGGGTCTCACTATTATGCAGTTGAGGCTGGCCTTGAGCTCACTTTTTTGTAGCCCAGGCTGGTCTCGAACTCGCACCAATCCTCCTGCCTCAGCCTAAAGGTTTTGGTTTTTTTTTTTTTTTTTTTTTTGGCTTTTTGAGACAGAGTCTCACTGTGCAGTTCAGGCTGGCTTTGAGCTCACTTTTGTAGCCCAGGCTGGTCTCGAACTCGCAGCGATCCTCCTGCCTCAGCCTCCCAAGTGCTGGGATTACAGGTGTGAGCCACCACGCCCGGCTTATCTAAGGAAGTTTAAAACAACGAATTCCTCTTAATTTGAGGACTCAAACCAAAGTGGGGGATGTGAATTGAATACCCACTTCTCAGATGAAGAAGTAAAAATGTCAATTAAATAGATGAAACTATGTTCAACATGCTTCGTCGTATAAAAGTTTCAAATTGTAACAATTCTGAGATTTCATCTTCCACCAGAAAGAACAGCTATTATCAAGAAATGTGCCCATATCTGATGCTAGTGAGGCTGTGGGGGCAAAAGGAACCCTTTTCCCCTGTTGGTGATGGTATAGACTGAAACAATCACTGCAGAAATGAACGTGAAGTTTCTGAAAAAAAAAAAAAAAGCTGTTAGAGGTTGAAATTGGCTCAGATATTCCTCTTCCTGATGTCATGTATAAACATTTAAAATCACAAAAACAGGTCAGCCAGATAACTCAGCAGGCTAAAGTGCCTGCTTAGGTAGATGCCGGCCCTGCCACCAGGGGGCTCTGAGACAGCCACTGAGACTGAGCATGGTGACGCACACCTACAACCCCAGCATTTGGGAGACTGAAAACGAGAGGATGACTACAGGTCTGATGTGTGCAGTGAGATCCTGTAGACCCTCTACTCAACGAAAAATAAACACACACATCAGAGCACAGTGACTCCTGCATGCTCATATCTATAATGGCATAGTCATTATAGCTAAATTATGGAATGAGCCCAAATTTCATCAACCAAGAACTAGATAAAGCATATATACTTTTCTTTAAACAATGTAGTACTACTCTGTTCATAAAGAATGATAAACTTAAGTCATTTGTAGCTATATGGATGCATTTTAAGACCATATTCTTAAGCAAAATAAATTGGGGACGCATTGTAAAATACCAGATTCTTCAGTTTGAGCCACTGAAAGTATAAATGAGAACAAAATGCATAGTACATATTGAGAAGTGAGTAGAAAATTGTCAGCTGAGAAGAGGAAAAAGGAGTGGGGAGAGGGGAAGGAAAGATGGACAGGAAATAAAAGACTACAGCAAGAAAATTAGGGAACACTTTTGCAAAGAAGGGGAGGTGGGGATTGAAGGGAGAGGAGGAGACTGGAAGAAAAGGAATCAAGACATGCATATATGTCCAATTCCCTAGGGGAATGCTTCCATGGTGTATAACCAAATTATACGAAAAAAGATACGAAATAAATTTTTCTGTCAATGTTTAATTTTTTTTTTTTAAATATGGCAGAGTGGTAACAATGAGCCAATACTAGGGTGACTTTTTTATCATTTGAGTTTTATCGGTCTAGCTTTAAAGTGTCCGTTAAATATGAAGGGAGAATTGTGATGACAGTTTTCAACAAAAGAAAGAAGGGAATACATATATGTATCTCTTGTGCAGGATAATTTGAATAATTGTATGATCAAATTATTCTTTATTTTGTAAAAGGCAATTAATGCTTAGCTTTTATTTTCTTTTTATTTTTAATTTTTGTTCTTTTAAATTTCTTAGAACGTTTGCTGTTTGTTTGTTTGTTGTAAAACAAATTTTGCACATTAATATCCGGTAACCTGAGCGTCTTATTTGAAGATAACATCATGATATATGGCAGCACTTGTTGATAATACTTTCTTTTATGAAATTTTGTAGCAGTTCTAATGTTGTTTTATCATTTTTATGTTGTATTCTTTTTTAAAAAAGAATAGGGAAACCCTAGTACAGATAAGTTTAAATAATGTTCAAAAATCATTTTTGTCACAAGAGGAAAATATATCCTACAACTTAATCATAGTCTGTCTTTTTCTTTTTTTGTCGTTATTGTTTTTGTTGTTGTTGTTTTGTCTTTTTGAGACAAGGCCTCACTATGCAGTTCAGGCTGGCCTTGAACTCGCTTTTGTAGCCTACGCTCATTTCCAGCTTGCACTGATCCTCCTGTCTCAGCCTCCCAAGTGCTGGGGTTATAGGCGTGCGCCACCACGCCCAGCTAGAGTTCTTAATAGCAGACCATTTCATTGCTGTTTTTTGGTACTCGGGATCAACTCAGTTCCTCACACTTGCCATGCAGGTGCTTAAGCCACTGAGCTAATTCCCAGGTAAGCATAGATTTTCTTCCCCATAATTTTATCTGTGGGAAAAAAATGTTCTAATATGGGAGATAGTTAAGACAGTAACTCTTAATTGCATTTTAAATAATTTCCCACAAGTTAATAAATAAATATTTAATTTTCTGTAATGACATTCATGAACTTAGTTATGGACTTTTAAGGAAAAATATATTTGACATTACATTGAATTAAAAAGTGAGATAAGTATCCTAGGCTGATGGTCAGATGTAGTACACATATTTTAGGATTCCTATTTTGTACAGTTCTGACGCATTTGTCTTTATAATTTTTGTCTATTCTACTATTTCTTGACCTATTTTATTGAATACTATTTCTATAAAAACTATAATCCAGCCAATCTGGAATACAGGCAAAATAATAAGTATTCATTAAAGTAACTGGACTTATCAGAGGCAAAGGAATTAATCAGTGATAAAATAAAACCTTTCGTGTACCTTCATTTCTAGCAATATTTTTGAAATTAGACATTTTTACAACTACAGTAATAAGATTTCCATGTCGGAGACATGCAAATTATTCAAACCTGAAGAGATATTAATAGCATTATATGACCGCCTAATCTTTTGCCATTCATTTGCGGTTGATCTGCATAACACAAGGGTGAGGGGGTAGCAAAGTGTTTGAGAAAGGACTTCATTTACACGCAACCACAGATTGAAATTCTATCACAACACAATCTAAAATAATAATCGGATCCTAAAATATGAAAGAAATGCCTTGATTAAAAAATTAAAAGCTACATTGTGATCATCAATTTTTCTGAAATATATCTCCAGCAATACACCTGTAACTTCTGTCCACAGCCTCAGAGACATCTTTGCTGTCATAACCATGTGAATTGTGTGTGTGTGTGTGTGTGTGTGTGTGTGTGTGTGAGTAAAATACATTTATGACAGGGAATAAAAGTTCTGTCTGAGAGAAGGATAGAAGGGGCCCTGAGCTGGTTGCCCCCACAAGCATGTGAATCTTGAATGTTGGTCCTTGAGTGTTTATTCCAGCTCGGGGCCCAGTTTAGGGCATTGTCAGGGTTCCGATGAGCTAGCTTCACGTTCTGTGAAATAAAACCAATATTACATACCTTTATCTAGTCTCTTCAGGAGGTATGTAGTCATAATAGGTCAACTAAAAACACTCACCAGAGAGAAAACTTTCCAGAACTACCTTAGAGAATAGCAAGAATGGGGTAAATATGATCAAAGAAAGAAAGATTATTCTGAGATGCCTGATGGCAGTGCATCTCTAATAGTGGCATTGAGAGCCTAGAGATACAACCAAGTGGCATCAGTACGTGCCTGGCAAGTAAACAGTCTTGAATTCAATTCCCAGTACTTTAAAAAATATCAATAGTGGTGTTGTATGATGAACATTTCTCATGCAATCATTTGTCTTCTTTTGTTTGTTTATTTATTTATTTATTTTGGGGGGTACCGGGAATTGAACTCGCAGGGCCCTGTGCTTGCCAGGCAAACACTTATTCTACTGAACTGTCTCCTTGGCCCAACATTCACCTTTTTAAAAATCATAATCAACACATATATTTATCCAAACCAAATCCAGAATTCAACTTTGTCATGACTGTTATTCTTTCATCAATTAATTATGAAGAAATGGCCAAGCTAATAACAACGAAAGCATGGACAATAGTAAAATAATACCGTTGCTAAAACACAATCGATCATGAGTATTTCCATTGTTACGTTTTATGAAATCACCAGGAACACTGAATTGTTAAAACTAAAGCATTATTCATGGTTGATAATGCAACTTATCATGGGTTTACTTATGATTTCTTGGTCAAAAGCAGTGTACAGACTTTCAGGCTTGAATTTTTCTCTGTTCCTAGACTAGTGATAAACAGTATGAAACTGTCTTGGGATAATAGGGAACAGTATAAAGTTACAGTTCTCAGTCACCCAGATTATCATAGAAGATGATGATATATATGTTACTTATACTAAAGTTGTTTTTCAATTACAATATTTTCAAAACCCTACAATAAGTAGAGTAGCAGCTGTGTTCCCAGGTTAAGGCCCTGTGATACTCTAGTTTCAAAATTTTCACCAAACCATCAGGACATAATTGTATCATATACATTTATGTTTGAAGAAATCTTGTTTTTATACATATAGGCATATAAAATCCATCATAAGACTGTAGTATTTTCTAAACAAAATGTATTAGCTTTTTGTCCATAAAGTCATAGCTTTCTTCTGTTGAGAACATGGACACTACAATGAAGTGTCACTTTAAATAACAAAATTGCAACTGCAAAGCTGTGAAAACTGCTACTCTAAATAGATTATTCCAAGTATATTTGTGAGGCATAAAATATTTAGACATAAAATATGAAGACCGAAATATAGCTTTAAATGCTTAGAAGAGCACCAGGAGTATTAATATTAAGGTTACACATACATTTTAGTAACAAGCCTAATATACAAATAGAATATATGAATAATGAGTAAAAGCTTTATAGAAAGTATGCAAGAGGAGCTAATTTGAAAGAGACATCAATAATTGCATCTTATTATATGTTAACTTTCAGAAGAAATTCTTTGGCACTTTAGTGAGATGTTTCCAATTAAGGCTAGACGAGAAAAAAATGTTGTGGCAGAAATAATTGATGATGTATTGAATTATATAAAAAGACATTTGGAGAAAAGGAATAAAATTTGAAAAACCACAACCAGTTATGCTGAGAAGTGAGATCACTAATCAGTTAAGGATCTGGATTACTTTCTTGAAGAGGAGAAGTGGTATTTTAGATTATTAGGATGATCTATATGATTAGTGATGAAAACTGATGAAAAACTTAAGCTGTGTAAAATTACCAAGACTTTTGTAATAGTTTTCTTTTTTTTTTTTCCCAAGACCTGCAATCTCATTTTTGCTACTACCATCAAGTAGATCCCCTGATACTATTCTCAGTAGGCTTTTGTGACACTTCTGTAGAGCAGGGTAGAGGATTGCAAAACATTTCCCCCATTCTTAGTACATAAACTTCAAGTATCTGGATGCTTAATGTCAAATATGCCAAGAATAAATATACTTATGTTTAGTTATGTTTCCATATTTATATGAGTTTATAGATCCTAAATCTTAAGACTGTATTCATGGTTATTCTTCTGAAAACTGTTCTGCTCTTTACATAGAGCTTTGTCTTATTTTGTGGCATTCTCCAGAGGCTTCTGTCACAAGAGCCAGTGGGATAACTTATAGTACATTCTCTCTTCTTCTGTTATATTTAATATTAGTAGTTACCTAAGACTTCACTGTTACTTACTGCCCATCATTAGGAAATCTTTATTTCTCTGAATCCTCAGATCTTAGACTACTTTGGTGAAAGACTAGTGTTACTCTTGTGAACCAAAGCCAGAAAATTAGCTACACTTGGCTCTCAGTTATCCACAGTTGTCACGCGACTGTCGGTGCTTGTCCTGGGCTATTGTGTCCATGCTCAACTTTCACCTAAAAAAAGTCCTACAATTACACAATTCTATAGAATATATGTAAAACGTTTGAGTTCTATGCTGTGGCTCCAAATAATGAAAATCTATTCTGGCTGATTTTTCTACCAGTAGAACCAACCACAATTGTATAATAGGAAGTTGGGGGCAATTGAAATGCATCTATGCTTCAATAACACCTTAATCCTTTCTACAACCACCTTTTATGGTAATAATCTTCTTTTCTGTTATCTTTTGATCTTTCAATTTTTAAAATTTTATTGATTTTAGTGAGAAAGAAATAACAATGAGATAGTTTCAAAACAGGGTTGAGGGACAGTTGTAATAATAAATACATTGCATATTGTTATCTTCACAGTAGTTGTTCAAAGTACAAGATGCAGCTATGCTATCTTTTTCCAACATAATTAGGACAAATCTTTCTTCTCATTGAACTTAGAGAAAGTATATATATATATATATATATATATATATATATATATATATATGACAGTAGTGAGTTATCAGTAGAACTGTCAATATCAGAAGCTATTGACTTGAGCCTTTTACAGCTCAGCATATTAATACGGTTTTACTTTTTATATCTCATGGTTAGACTGTCCTGCTGGATGGTTAAGACCAAGATAATGCAAGACCTATATAACAAAAAACTGTAACTTTTGTATCTGACAATGTCAGCCAAATCCCCTCAGGATTTATCCTGAAACCACCTACAATGTTGTCTAGAACTTTTGTGAGTGTCAGCCATCTGGATGAATCATGACCATTGCTTCACCAGTTTGCTCTCTGTGAAAGCCTGAGAGATCGTTTTCTCTCTAGGTGACTCTCCTTGAGCACACCACGCATCCCTGATCCCTTTCCCCTGTGGCCCCATTATCTTCTTGAACAGAAAATTTGGGACACCATTGGGTTGTAGGATGTGCTCTTTCATTTATTATTTTTTATTCCTTTAATTTCTAGCATTATCATTCTTTCTGATCTTTTATTTCACAGCATGAGAACGGACAGATCCATGTTTTATAATCCTAATGAGCTAAATATTTCCAAGTGACTTTCCTTTAGTATGCCTCAACTGTTTATTGCCTCCCTCAGTCATTTTCTATAACTACACTGAATCTATTTATAATATTGTCTCCTAACTGTACATTCAAACAGCCATCTGAGTTTTGTTAGTAGCATCCTATCACTATAAATTATTGAGATCTTATATATTGAAATAATGTATTCCTCATACATTTTGCTTATTCTCATTAGAATACATTGGGTATGGACATCAAATATTATATTTATAGCACTAACTAATATAGTACTCAAATATTATATTTATAGTACTATAATATTATATTTATAGTACTATAGTATCAGCATCTTCACTATTTCATTGTTGCTGTTTATTTAGAATTTCACCCTTCATCTCTTTTTATTTGGCCAAAGCCTGCACTAATCACCAAAAAACATGCAGAGAGTACCAGAACTTTTCTAATGTGGTCCATAAATAATTGTCTTGAGAAAATAGGAGGTTATACAACCAAAAGACCTAGTGCCAAGTGTCATAATATCACATTTGGAGAATCCTAAATGATCAAAATTCCTAATGTCTAAATTTTACAAGTAACAGTCATTAGATGTTCAAATCTTAAAAGTCAAAAATCTTAAAATCAGGCCAGGGAGATAGTTCAACAGTCTAATTCCTGCCTGGCAAGAGCCAGGGCCCAAATTTGATCCCTGGCATCCCATGCTGTGCGGGCATGAAACTGGCTGTGTTGGCACGTGCCTGTAACCCCAGCGCTGGGGCAGCTGAGACAAGGAGGATTGCTGTAAGTCTGAACCGCGTAGTGAGACTGTGTATCAAATAACTAAAAAGAAAAACTAACATTTAAAAGAAAATCTTAAAATCTTCATTCCTGTTGAAGTGAAATAAAACAGATTGAGCCGTTTTCAGGGGCAAGAACAATAGATAAATGTTTAAAATGATGGGGAGAATTCTCAGGTGCTTAATGGCAAAGTCTTTTATTTACTTCTTTTTAAATATTGAAAGACTCATTATATACATAGATACATATGTAGATGTAGATATAGATGTACATAGATATAGATATAGATGATATAGATATGGCTATAGATATAAATATATAGATATAAATATTCAGGAGGTAAATCTTTGAGAACATATTTTCACATTTATGCATTGAGAACATGAAGGAACCGAGCATTGTATAAATACATTTTAAGCCGGACATTGTGGCACATGCCTGTAATCCCAGGCATTAGGAGGCTGAGGAGGGAGGATCCATGCAAGTTCGAGACCAGCCTGGGCTCCAGTTCAAGGCCAGCCTAACCTGCATAGCGAGACCCTGTCTCAAAATACATACGTACATACATACGTACATACATACATACATACATACATACATACAAACATACATACATACATACATACTTTTTTGAAATAGTAGCGGGCTTTATACAAGAAATAAATAATTGGTTACAAATAATTTTCAATAATGACCAATTTAGAATTATGTAGTACCTTATTTGATGGGGAAGAGAACTTGGTTTGCTGAAAGAAGGATAGGACAACAGAAAACATTCTGAACCAGCAGAATGCCACCCTTGATAGCCTAAATATTGCAACAGGAAAGGTTCTGCTTCAAGAAGAGAGCCTTTTTCTGTTTATAGCCTCCCAAGATCTGGAATTAGAGGAGCCCAACACACCTGCCAGTCTCAATTGTTGTCTCACTGAGCTACTAGGGGCAGGGCTGGCACAGCGAAAGATTTATTTATCTCACAATTTGTAAATGTTTCAGCAGGCTTCAAGCCAGGATGACATGGCGGAGGGGTACAGCACAGGAGAGACTGTTCCTCACAGGCGACAGAGAAGCAGCAAGACAGAAAGCATTTTTTCCCTTTGTTATCCTATCCAAGATAAAAGGATAATGGTTAGCATCATTCACACCCATTGTCTAGCCTCAGAATTACGATGAACCTAACAATAATTTAACCATCACTTAGCTTTAATCCATAGACCGTAAACCCACAGACGGTAAACCCAGCCACCTCTGCAAAGTTCCATCTTATGAGGTCCTGAGGCTTTAGAGGAGACATCTAAGTATCAACAACAGCAAGGACAACTGAGGTTTCTCAAAGTAAATTCCATGTGTTACCATTGATTTTATTTTCTTTTTTCTGTTGAGTCTAATCATATGGTCAGTTCAATGAAGTAGCCATTTGAAATGGCAAAACAAAACAAGATACTTAAGTTTAAAAATGCTTTCTTTGTCTACCTTAGAATTCCATTTATCTTATGAAACTTGAGATGGATTTAAAGATTTGAGTTACCAGAGTAACACTTTCAGAAGAAGAAAGTGAAGTTACTGTTTCAAAGATAACTTGGTGCAACAACAGTACCCAAAAAATTTTAGAACCAGGGTCTCGTTCTTGGGAAAACAGCATTTCTCAGATGGAGGTGGGTGGAGTGATAAAATGGAATGGGAATGCAGTGGTTTTAGAGTGATTCCAAGAATCAGTGGATCTAACTTCTTACCTCAGCTAATTTTTGACTTTGAGTTCACAAGTTCCATGCTTCCATAAATATCCAATAGGAAAAAGTTCAAGTGGTCACGTAAACAGCTGTGGGAAGGGATTGTAAATACAGCATGAGATACACTTGTTGACCTACCACTTAGCTCCTGCTGTGTGGACAAGTGTTGGCCAGTGGTTCTGGAGTTCTGGAGCCCTGAGGTAGAAGGTGAGATAAGAAGAGAAGCATTGCTTCTATCAAACTTGTGGGCTTAGAGATTGATTAGAGAATTGATTTTCACATACCCAAAGCAACGTAGATGACTGGCACAGAAATGGGAAAATCTTGATCTTACTGCTTTCAGGCTCCCCAGCGCTGGTATTATAGGCATGCACCACCATGCCCTAACTCGGTGGCCTGCTCATTGTGCCCTTGGGGGCAGAGCTGGTGAGGCCTGTCGTGTCAGGGATTGAACCCCTGTCCCTGCATTTGCCTAAGCGGGTGGTTAGTCAGCTGAGTCATCTCGTTGGCTCTAGCAGTTGAAATTTTAACATTGTTACTTTTCCCTTCAAGATTTTCCTCTGTGATCTTCTAGTTGTAAGGATCAAACATTAAACTAATCCTTCTAGATTCACAGCAACTTACAAAATCCACTCTTTTGAGGTTGAATAGTTAAACCTTAAACACCAAATGTGCTTACTGGACCCTGGATACTGAGATGAAAGAGTTGTAGTAAAATTCTTTTTAAAAGGTATGTGTTTTGCCAGGCACGGTGGCTCATGCCTGTAACCCTAGCACTTGGGAGGCTGAGGCAGGAGGATTGGTAGGAGTTCGAGACCAGCCTGGGCTATAACAGTGAGCTCAAGGCCAGCCTCAACCACACAGCGAGATCCTGTCTCAAAAAGAAAAAAAAAAAAAAAGGGTATGTGTTTTGCTGGGCGTGGTGGCACACACCTGTAATCCCAGCACCCTGGAGGCTGAGGCAGGAGGATCGGTACAAGTTCAAGACCAACCTGGGCTACAAAAGTGAGCTCAAGGCGAGCCTGAACTGCACAGCGAGACTCTGTCTCAAAAAGACAAAAAAAAAAAAAGGTATGTGTTTCATCAAAGAAAAGAAAATATGCCTTAAATGAAGCATGAAGCACATCAGAGCAGCATTTTACTGTGTCAGTTTTCAGTGATACCCATCCTTACCTCCAATACAGATCCCCAATTTCAACCAGAAAAGATTTTGTTCTATTGTAGGAAATAGGAGATGGCAAACATACTGAATAAAGATATTCTTCTTCCCTTTCTTCAAAAATACTGAATGAGGTGCCCGGCAGGATGGCTCAGTGGCCTAAAGCGCCTGCTTAGGAGAGCTTGGGAGGCTGCAGGGACCACAGTTTGATCCCTGGCACCACATGCTGCGCCAGCCCTGCCCTCAGGGCAGGCTGAGCTGCCCATAAAAATAAATAAACAAACAAACAAAACTTCTGAAACAAGAAAAACAATAAAATAAAATAAAATAAAAATGTACCAGTTATAAAAAAATACTGAATGAGTATTTAACACGTAAATAATCCTGAACACTAACTTTATAGAAGGGAAATATCTAGTGAGATTCTCAGATATAGAACAAGAGTTTTCTATTAAAATATACTTTCCAAAGTACAAGTTGAAGGAGGGAGAAAAGGAGAAGAATAAGAAGGTTCCAGTGAATCTCTTCTCCAAGTGAACAATTTGAGTGAACGATTCACCTCCAGTTCTGGCATCATTCATTTATAATCAACGCTGAAGCTCACTGAAGCAAGTGAATGGTTGGGAAGTTAAACGAGCAACATGTTGAAAGTGCCATAAAGACACACGGTTATTCTCCATCGGGTATGAATACCATATTGAAAAAAATTTACTATGAAAATAAGTATAATTAATGAAACCCACAAGCTGAAATATCGCTTGGCTTCCCTGACATGAGAAACCTAAAATAGAAATGGAGATAGAAATAAAAGATGATGAGAAACAAGAAGAGAGACCTCGCAAAAGAGAATACCAGGAGACAGAGAAGGCTGGCATGGAAGGGAGTGACAAACATTAAGATGAGTCTTGTTCCTACTTCCAAGTCTTGCGGTCTGTATGCTCCTAAAACCAGTGTCACATGCATGATGCCCAGGCCTGCAGCCAGGGGGGGAGCAGTAACCAGGCTTCCTTTGCCTTTGATGGCAGGGATCAAGGGTGTGGATTGCTGGGCATGGTGAACTCAATCCTGAGGAACAGATTCTCCAGGCTGGCTGTCATTTCAAGCACGTTACTTCAGGGCTCTCTTTTCAAGGCACCTTCTTTCCCCTCTGGGTCTCGGAATCTGCAAAGCCTGGAGTGCTGCTGCTTGTTACAGTGTCCTCCGGCTGTGTTTCCTGTTGTCTTCAGAAATATTGAATTTTCCATGTTAATCTTTTAAACAACCAATTTTTTCCCTGCTATATTCTTGCACACTCTATTTTTTCCTTTATTATAGTCATACTTGCAATATTTTGAATCATGTTGGTAGGCCCTTTTCTCTTGGTTCTTGACATAAGTTGTGGCTAAATTTCCCCAATGAGAGCCATGCCACTGCTTTGAACTTTCTTTTGGAAAGTAGTTAATGTAATTCACCATCTTAGTCTTGGGCAAAATCTCTGGGCACAAATGCAATGGAGACAAACATTCTCCCAAGATGTAACATTCATTGTCTAGAGCCTAACAGCCAATTTAGTCCTTTCAAACAGAAGCTTCCTGAGCTTATTCTTTACCAGAAGACTTTCAAGGTGCATTCTGGTCTTCTGAGCTTTGTCCACAATCTCCCATCAAGACATCCTGAGGCATTTGTGCTCTGCTGTTTTAGCTGGCATTTCCAAACCTTTAACTCCTCTTTCCCCCCCAAGGCCACTTCAAAAGCTCATAACCCATACTATCAGGTTCAGTCACAGCGATGACTGCTGCTTCTATGGTACCAAATTCTACCCTTTCATATTCTATGTAGCATACTGGGATTAGATTGAGGGTAAGTAAATCTTTGCACTAGTTTAGTAATCGCCCGTTCTTAATCCTATCACTTTTATCCTTAGCATTACATCATAGATCAGTCACACATTCTAGTTTCACCCACCTGTAAAAAGCCACACCTGTGACCACATGAGGCTGTGGGAAGACAGCCAGGCTCAAGCCCTAACACCAAGGTTAACCAAATGAAATGGTCAGATTTTCTTTTCTTTTCTGAATCTCAAAAGGGGTGGAGTAACTTTTGTTTAGTTAGTGGTACAGATAGCATTTTCAGATTTGCAGTGAAAATATAGCATCCCTAGTTAAGTTGAACTAAAGATAAAAAAGAAAAAACCAAACATTTTTTCACAGCATATTCTAAGTTTTGAAATGGAACATAATTCCAACAGATTAGATTTTATTTATGTTAAATTTGAATGTAACTTGATATCTTTTATGTTATCTGGTAAACTTATGAATAACACATTCCAAGTATAGATTCCATTTAGATTCTTGTTATCAGGATTGTGTCTTATCACTCTTAACTATTGACTTACAAATAGAACTAACCACATTAGGCATAATCAAGCCAAAAATTACTTTTTCAATATATCTGATATTGGTGAGAAGAAGGAATAACATAATAAGCATAATATTCACCATTTGATGTCATGATATAAAACTTTGAACTTTTCCATTAAGAGTTCACTTCATTTTTGCAACATAAATCCTGGTAAGCAGTGGTTAACTCATTGGAACAGAATACTAAAAATACATTATTTGGCATCAGTTTCAGCTCACTTAGACAAATATCAAGACAGAGTGAGCACTTGCACATTTATAGGGTGGTAGTCTTCTGTGAAACTTTGGAAAAGAGCCTAAGATAAGTTCAGCAACAATTAACCAAATCCCTATGTTCAAACTGGCATAGGTGAGGGAGAGGTTTTTGCTTGGAGCAGCCTCACTACCTATGCAAATGTTGCTACTTTTCTGTCTCTTGTATCAATTTTAGTGAAGATATTTCAGGAGATTTTTAGACAACACAATGTGTTTTCATACGGAGTAGTGCTATCTTTTCTGAGTATTAAAAAACAAGGAAGATGAAGAAGAAGAAGAAGAAGAAGAAGAAGAAGAAGAAGAAGAAGAAGAAGAAGAAGAAGAAGAAGAAGAAGAAGAAGAAGAAGAAGAAGAAAGTGATCTACAACTGAAAGGCTTACAGAAATAGCGCACAAATAAAGCTTGCAAGATTATTTGGAGGACAAAACTATACTCACATTGGAAGTAGGTCACAATAATTTGTTCCCAGGTAACTCCCAGAATAGTTTTAGAAGCCTGAGAATGTTTCCTAGAAGATATAGCTATTAGTTAGCTTCCTATTGGTGGGGTAAAAAAGTGGGGTGACACAATTTAAAGAACAAAATTTTACTTTGGCTCATGGTTGCAGAGACTTCAGTCAATGATGCCCTAATAGCAAGCGAGAAACTTCCCAGTCAGAGGACATGGCAGAAGAGAGCTGGAGACACATGGAAACCTGGAAACCAAGGGCAGCATAGAAAACAGAGGATAAGGAGCTGGAGAACAGGTAGCATCCCCCAGCTACCAGCCACACTGCCCGTGAAGACACACTCAAAAGTATCTTGTTGAGCATATTTATAACCATATGAGGTACAATGAGAAAAGAGTTAGGCACAGACTGAGGAGAAATAGTGTGGGTCTCTGTTTAGGTAGCTATAATGGTAGGCTTTTGGGAATAGATCTCCAGGAAATCTCCAAAGGTAAAGGTTCCAGGAGAGGGAGGGAAGAAGGGGGTGGGAGAAGATCAGAGGGCAGAGGAGAGCCAGGAGACAGAACCAGCCTTAAGCAGGGACCAAAATTATATCTCAGTTTAAGAACTAGCAGTTCCAGGGTTGGCCAAATAGCTGAACAGATTAAAATACCTGCAAACAGGCGCAGGAGGCAGTGGTTTGACCCCGGGCCAGCTGTGCTGGCCCTGTCCCTGGGGTGCACTGAAAAGGTAAATGAGACTGGGTGTGATGGTGCCTGTAATCGCATCTCTTGGCAGGATGTAAACAGGCAGATCACTACAAGTCTAATTAGGTGACCCTGAACACCCTGTAGAACCTTCCCTAAAAACAAGAGAACTGGCCCAGCGCCAGGGAACCCTGATCAGGGAAGGAGTCTGGGTGTGGTGGTGCACACCTGTAGTGCCAGTGCTGGAGTGCCTGTGAACAGAAGGATCCCCGAGAGTCTGAGCTGTGTAGTGAGACCTTGTACTAAATACATAAATGAAAAACAAAACAAAACGAAGCAAAAAAAAAAAAAAAAAAAAAACCTTGCAGTTTCACAAGACATTTTACCTTTATGCCTTCTTATTCTTAAATGTGTAGATGCAAAGCAATTTTGGAAACTGGACAGGATGAAAGAAGATACTCATGGAAAGGGAAATGAAGCAAGTTCTGATCAGTCGCAGGTCAATCATAATAATCCCTAAATATCCATTATCTACCTGAAGGAAACGCAGATTCAGAATACATGGGAGTTCCTTCTACTTTAAATGAAGTTTTCAGTGTCTGATTGTGATATATAGAGAATTCTGATATCACAATGATTACGTAAATTCTACAACCTATGTAACCTTTGTTTTTCCCTTCAGTGGTCTTTCTGCCTTTTATATGCTAGGCCTCGAGCAACTCTCTGTGGCCCTGCCAATGTGACATGAAGTCCTACTCAGGAGCCAGGCAGCTATGAACTGAAACTTCTGCCAACGATAAGCCAAAATAAGTCGCTCCTCTTCTGAGTCGTGGGTGTTGCATGTTTCGTCTAAGTAACCAGAAAAGTGACAAAGATCAATGGAGAAAACTAGTAAAACGAAAAAGCGTGTCTTTTATAAGATCAACAACTAATACGTTTCTACTCAAGTAATTCAAAAATAGGGAATAGTTATAAGTTATTGTATTAGGATACCATTATTTTAGTGATCATGCCAAATAAACACATCACAAGAAAGAAAAATCAAAGACAGGGACATCCAATGAGGATAGTTGTGAAGAGTCCAACAAAATCTTGGCAACTTAAATACAATGAGGTACAAAATGCTTAATTCACAACAAAGTGGGTTGCACACCATGTATATAAGACTGGTTCAAGGTTTGAAAGTGAATGTCATCCGCTTCATTAACAGGTCATGAGAGCAAAACATTGTTGCATTCATTGACATTATAAAGAGCATGAAAAATATAGTACCACGTGACAAAAAGTGATCATTAAACGGGAAAGCAAAAACTTCTTCAACTTAATACACCATATCCACAAAACCTACACTTAGCATCACAGCTAGTAGTTAGACCTGGAGAATTTCCTCCTGAGGTTGGGAAGAAGGGAATGATACATTTTTTACCATTCCTTTTCAACTACATGTAGAAAATACAGATGACTATACTAAGAAAAGAAAAAAAATAAGATATACATATTGGGAAAATTAAATAATATTATCTTTGTTTACAGGAGAAATATTTCTCTATGTAAAATGACACATTAGATAAAACATTATGAAATAATAAGTGACTACTGGAAATCTGTGGGACCAACAATGCATATACAAAATCAGGTATTTTCCTATATGCTACTAGTAAATGATCAAAAATTGAAAATTAAATATACCATGACCTGAATAGTTCAAACGCATATCTCCATGTATAGTTATCAAACTATTTAGAGCATGCGCATCAAAGGAATTGCAAAACACTGCTGAAGTGAAATATGATCTAGTAGGAGGAGAGGTTTTGCACATTCAAGAATTCTGACTCTCTAGCCCAGCGTGGTGGCGTACCCCTGTAATTCCAGCACTCGGGAGGCTGAGGCAGGAGAATTGGTGCGAGTTCGAGACCAGCTTGGGCTACAAAAGTGAGCTCAAGGCCAGCCTCAACTGCATAGCGAGACCCTGTCTCAAAAAGACAAAAAAAAAAAAAAAAAAAAAGAATTCTGACTCTCAAAATTTTAAGAAGCCAATTTTTTCAACCTCTCTTATACACTGAGTTGAATATAAATCAAACTCCCAGCAAGGTAGCATATAGATGCTTTTAAGTTTATTTTCTCCTTTATGTTCTATGATGCTAAAGATTCAGTATAATCCATCTAATATGAAGGAAAAATATGACAATATCTAACTTCAAAGTTTGCATATTGCTGATATAATATAGAACTGGTGAACAGGAAAGAGAACATGTCTTCAAAAACTAGATCACAATGTATGAGATGCCTAAATATAAATCATCTAACTATAAAAATCTCTAAAAATACCAGAGGAAGATCTACATCTTGCTTTGGAGATCAGCTTTAAAATAAATTGCTAAGGAAATGAAACACAGAAGAAAAGAAAAGAAATTGGAAAGGGAAAGAATTAGTTCAATGAGAAGGAAAAACTGGGAGGAGGATAAGGACAAAAGAACAGGCTGGCCAGCAGACTAAGTGCCTTCTTTGGTAACTGCAGAGATCAGGATTCGATCCCCTATACCACGTGTCACCCTGGCTCTGCCTCTGGGGTGTGCTGAGCCAGCCACTGAGACCAGATGTGGTGGCATACACCTGTAATCTCAGTGCTGGGGAGGCAGAAAACAGGAGCACTGCGATGACCTTAAGCTTCATAGAGACCCTGTACCAAATACACAAAGAATAAATAACAATAAAAGGTACAGACATCAGGCAATGCTTTGTAAAACATTTCTTTATTGCTTTCCGTCCAAACACGGAAAGAATGCTTAAACTTCAACAAATGTAAAAATAAATATCTTAGAAAATGGATAAAAAGTTCTGGATAAGTGAATAGCGAAGGAATATACACAAGTGGAAAAGACACTTATAAAAAAAGATCTAATAAACTTAGCATTATACATCTGTTAGGGATTGTGTCTAGTTGCCCCCACACACAAACAAAGCCTCACGCAATCATGGGGCAGCAGGGACTTCTAGAGTTTGAGACTGACTCATGATCCACTGGGATTATGTGTTTTAGTACTGATGGGATTATGGGTCTGAGTGCTACTAGGGTTATGGGTGTGGCCTGAGGCAGATAGACTGAGGTAGAGAATTTGCATATAATATAAGAGAGACAGAGAAACAGACTCTCTCTTGGGCTCTCTGTGGCCCTGATTGGTCCGTTGTCTCTGTCACCATGTTCTTGCTGTTCTGTTGCCATGAACTGCTGTTTTCTGCCCTGTGTCAATCTACCTTAGAGCCAGCCAAATATAGACTGAAACCTCCACTAACTGTGACGTAAATAAACTTTTCCTTCCTTCATTTTGGGTATTGGGTGTTTGTCCTAGTAATGAGAGAAGAGTCACTGAGACAACACTATAACGTCAAATGTAAAAAGTGACCAGTACAGCTGCTGGCAAAGATGTACAATGGTATTGATCTGACATTTCCTACTGGTGGAAATACTACATGACATATCAGTTGTAGGAAACAATTTATTGGGATTATAGCCTCCAAGTATACCTTGTGTATGCATTCTTATACTCATACTGTTAGAATCTACTCAGCTGATTTAAAAGATTAGTGCTTATAAAATAGTACATGTGATTTGTGATCACTTCATAACAGTTGACATATATTAGAAAGTAACAGAAATACAATTTTACATTTCAATAAAATATAAAACTATGACATATTCATTCAATGGGCCATTATTCTGCAACCAGAAGAAACAAGCTAGCATATATATATATATATATATATATATATATATATATGTATAAAAAGTATATGGATTATTTTCATGATAAGGACATAGAGGCTACTTCTAAAACACAAAACCATTCATTCCAATTATGGGACATTCTCGAAAAAGCAAACATTCTGAGAGGTGAGGCCATCAGAGTTCACTGACCTTCAACAGCAGTGGGGTTAGAGGTGAAATATTAAATCATAGGAAATTTTGGTGTCATAAGTGTACTGCACAGTATTTTGGTGGTAAATACAAGACATTAAATGTCAAATCATTTAGAGATTCAGAGCATAAAGTAAACTGAATTATGTTCACAATTGAAAAACATAATTTAGGAGACTGAAGGATATACTTTAAGTGACTAGAAAATAAATGTACAACAAATGTATGACATAATGTCTCTGCACAGTAATAGCAATAAGGTACTGAACCTAGTGACCCTGGTAACAAGTGAAGTCTGAAAGGTGAAAGGCAGGAGAAACCATATGTAAGTAACTCCCTGTAGGTGATACATTATTTTTCATCAGGATGCTAGGAGACATGCATACTGTAATCAAACAATTAAGTAAGTAGATGGCAGATGGTAGGGGCAGCTTTTTTTTTCTGTTCACGTGGTTGTTTTCATAGAGGCATGATTTCTAGAATCTTCCATGTAGCCATAGAATTTAAAAAAAGCAATCAATACAACTTATGCTTAATTTACTAAAGATATAGGGACACATGTGGAACTACTTGTAGATACTTTTACATATAAGGACAAAATGCATCATATGCTTACAGGCAGTGCCACCGAATAGGGCCACATCATCCCTTGGACTCACCTGTCACCCGGATTTGGTTTTCTGCTGTCTCTTCTCATATAAAAGGAACTATGGGAACTATGGCTCCATTAAAAAAAAAAAAAAAAAAAAAAAGGTTATTTCGAGAACCAGGGCTGGAAATATACAAAGTCAGCCTGGCCGTTTGTTCATGGTTGAAATTAAGATAGAACTCAAAAATAAAACTGAAAATATAAGTGCGTGAGGGATATATCAGTTGTAGAGATACAAATGCCAACTAATGTCCAAATTTAGAATAGTTGATGCCGTGCAGCCCTGCATTGCACCCAAATGTAAAGCTCCATCTTCACATTGATATCAGAGTGAGAGAAAGAGAACAGTCTGTGGAATTAAATTCTATCTATAGTCTGCTCTCCAAAGGGAGATCATGCTTCCCAACTCCTTAGATTAAATGATACACATCAATTTTCTGTAGTAAGTGCATTACAGTCTGAAGAAAAACCAAATCCCAAAGCACTATTATGGCCAGCTGATCAAGATTAACCTTCGCTAGGATAAATCATATCAATAGTAAAGAGATACAAATACTTATTTATCTCTGTGGTCTTCCTATCAAATTCTTTATCCCCTGTCTGGTCATAAAAACACCACATTCTGGTAAAGGAGAATTGCAACGAATTTCTCTGACTGAAATCTTCAGAATCCATCGCAAATGAGGATGCTCTGGAAGACTGTCATAACTAAGAGGACCTGAAGGTGATCTGAAAATTAGCAAAATATGGTATCCTATGTGAAAACCTGGAAATATAAGGGGGAGATATTGTCTAAAGCTATTGAAAAATGAATGCTATGGGCTTCTAGGTATGTAACCCTATATCAGTATGATTTTATTAGATATTAGAATAATTTTTAAGAAAGTTTACCTTGCTGATTAAGATCTTTCTAGACACAGGAATTATCGGAGTAGGATACACGGCTTCAGAGCAGGAAAGTACCATAGTCCAGCAGGAAAGGTACGGGCAGGGATACACAGCAGAAATCCCTGCTCTACACATAGCTTGATTTAGTCTTTCAGGTTCTCACACTAAGGATAGCATATGATGTTTGCACATGTGGGTCTGATTTATTTCACTTAGGAGTTTTGTTTCTAGTTGCATCTATTTAATGATAAAAGCCTCATATTTATCCTTTTTTACAGCTGAATGAAACTTCATTATGTGAAATTGTCACACTTCTCAGTGCTCAAGTGATGGACCTTTTGGCTGCATCCAGGATTTAGCGCGGCAAATTGTGCTGCTATAAACGAGGGTGCACATAAATTGCTGTGGTACAAAGTTTTCAGTTCCTCTGGCTGAGTTGAAGGGGACTCCAGCCCTAGTTCTTTTTCTGAGGAATCTCCACACTGAATTCCCTAGTGGTTGTACCAGTCTGCACTCCCACCTAGAGCAGAGAAGGGTTCATTTTTCCTTCCCCACAACACCATCAACATTTGATATTGGCTGACTTCTTAATGACAGCCATTCTTTCTGGAGTGAGATGATGGAATCTCAATGTTTTAATTCGAATGCCTCATATGAGCAATATCATTAAATATTTTTCACATATTATTTTGCTGTTTATATTTCTTCATCAGAGCAGTGTGCATTCATCTCAGATATGAATTTCTGGATTGGGTCTTTGAATTTTGGGGGACCTGATTTTTTAAATTCTTATATGTTCTATATAGAAGGCCTTTGTCAGAGAAGCGATTGGCTATAATTTTTTCTGAGTTCTTGGGTTTTCTTTTTTTCTGTTGATGATTTTTTTGATGTGAAGTGTTGTATCACCTCTACTTTTTTTCTTTCATATTGCTATTCTGTATTCTCTTTAAAATATAAAAAATAATAAAAATAAGCAATATTACTTGAAGAAATAGCAAATAAACGTATTTTTTAAATGTTCACCATCATTGGTCACTTGATAAATTCAAATCAAAACAACATTAATTTGCATCTCACCCCAAAAAGAATAGTTATCATAAAGATGTCAACTGATAACAAAAGCTAAAGGAGCGGTAGCATAAAGGAAACGATGCCCACTGTTGGTTGGAGTCTAGGCTGTGCAACCACTGTGGAAATCAGCGCGGCAATTTCTCAAGTAACTAAAACTATAGATTCCATTTGACCCTTCTTGGGATGCTCCTGAAAGAATTAAAAGCATCACACCACAGTGATACATTCACAAGCATGGTTATAACAGAATAGTTTATTCACACTAAAACTTAGAAACAGCCCAGTTGGCCATCAGCTGATGAAGCAACAAACATGTGATTTCTCTATATAATGGAGTAATGGTCTGCCACAAAGAATGGTAAACTTAAAACTTTTCTATGTAGATGAATGCAATTCAGGTAGTGCTACGAGGTGAAATAAATCAGACTTATATGTAAAAAGAAGGAAATGGAGGAGAAGAAGGAGAAGAAGGAGGAGAAGGAGGAGAAGGAGAAGGAGAAGGAGGAGGAGGAGGAGGAGGAGAAGGAGAAGGAGGAGGAGGAGGAGGAGGAGGAGGAGGAGGAGGAGGAAAAAGAGGAGAAGGGAAGAAGGAGGTGAAGGAAGAAAAGAAGCTTGAATTTTTCCTGCCAGTATTTTTGTCTTCTTTCTTGATTTTGACAGTAATGCTTCTTAAAGACTCACAGCTGAACATTTGGAACTTATAGGCTTAAATCATCTAGTTAGGATATTTATTTTCTAAGAATCAGGCTTACAACCATATTGTGTTTATCAAACCAAGTTTGTACTGTGGATAATTGCTCTCAGCCTCAGGAGCAACAATGTAAAAGCTACTAAAGATAACTTCTTCGAGCTTCACACATGTTCTCTGGATCATTATTTACAGAGGTTATTTTTAATTTTTATTTTCATTCATTCATTCATTCATTCTCTGTGTGTGTGTGTGTGTGTGTGTCTCCCTCTCTCTCTCTCCCCTCCTTCCTTCATTTCCTTCTGTTATATATAAACAATTGCTGTCCTTGTGACATCATGGGCATACTAATTAGCTTCTTGACCACTTCAACCTGTGTGTATACATATAATATCAAAGCTTTACATTTTATCGCTTCAGTATTTTTATTTTCAGTATATTTATTTCATCATATCTCAGTAAGCTGGTAACAGAGACAGCACTCTAGTAGCATAATATGAATTCCTGTTTTTAAATTGTAAGTGGTGTCTCTAGATGCTAACATTTATTATTTTTCACACCACATATCTGAGGTTCTTTGCACATGAAAGTAAATGAAACCCATTGGGGTCCTAACACACTGAGCCTTTCTGCCCTTGGTATCTTTTAAAGTTGTTGAATACTTTGTTTTGAGTTGCTAAATAACAATATAGGAAGTATCATGATTGCTATCTGTTAAAAAGAAACCACAGTGCACTGCACACTGTGTCTGAGTGACATGAACACTACTGGACAAACTTCCAAGTCATAAATTAACTACCTGGGAAGTTGAGAAATCTGGATGTGAAGCCTTCTTCTTTTCTCTTCAGATTACTCATACGCTCCTACTACTCTGTACATTTTGACATAAACTTTTAAATATAAATTATTTCTCTTCAACACTCTATGATAACTCTGATGCACTGATAATTCTGTTTTTTTTAATGTATACTAAACCTAACTGCCAATGTATGGAGCCCTTTAAATAGTGTTTAAAAGAAATGAAAAGTGAACAATCTCATATGAGAAAAAGTTTCCTGGACCAGCTTGGTTGCTCAGCAGATTAAAGCACCTGCTTAGGCAGATGCAGGCACCAGCGTCTGACCTCCAGCATGTTGTGCTAGCCCCACCTCGGGGGCCTTCTGAGACAGGGACTGACACACACCTATAATCTCAGCACTTGGGAGGATGAAAACGGGAGGATTACTACAAGTCTGAGTTTCCCACTTGGATTCAGAAAATGAAAAGCAATTACTAGTTCATCAGTGGAGCATTTGATTTTGATCCTGTATTTAATGAGAATTATTGTTATTTTCTGATTCAGTAGACAAAATACCATGATATCTATGGCTTTTGAGAAACAGAATTACTTCTAACTCTGGCAGTTATAGAAGTAATCATAACAATTGCTAGCTTTGGCTCCTGTGTTCTCAAATTAAAATAAATATCTGCATCTCTGCTAAGGTGAATTTCGCTATATATGTACCATAGGTCTGGGCTGCAAACCTCTATTCATTTCTAAGAAATGTTTCCAGATCTGCATCCAGAGCAAGAAGAGAAACTGGTCCAGGCAACTTGCTAATCAAGTATGTGAATCGTTATTTCACATTCACCGTGCCAAGGTCTTAGATTTTATGCCTTTGTGTTCAATCCATCCGTTTATTCAAAGAACATTTTGTGCATAGACTAGTGGAATGGAGGTGACATTGTCAGATGTAGTTTATGTAAGTTTGAAAAAGAAGTGAATAGGACAGAAAACTGACGTTTACACTTTATTCAGCAGAGCATAGGTTGTCATTTAAGCATTACTAAGCAATAAAGTTATAAGTTGAAAGCTATAGTTCAGTTCTCCAATTAATTTTGAGAAAATAAACACAAAAATGTTGAGTGCAAATTATGATGTACAGTGTTATAAAGTTTTGGAAAAGCTTACTTTCTGCCTTAAAATGAAGTTTCTAAATTTCCAAAATTTATAAATGATTTTGAACTGAGCATTGCTCTCTATATAGATAGCAGGTGACAGCAAAGCTTGGTGGAAGCCAAAGAGATCAAATTACCACTTATTTACTGTCCTGCAAGGTAAACAGAGCTTGTAATCAATCTGTCTCTTCCAGTACATTTCCAGATATTACAATTCAGCCCCACTGGGAGTTCTTTTTACAGAGGATACCTGCTTTTTCACAGGTGTAAGAGAAAAGGGGTGATAGCAAGGACACATTTGTTTCATTAATATGCATAGTCTGGATATATGTGCTTATGTAGCAGATCACACAAAAGAACTGATTATGGTGCCTAAAAAGATAAAATCATTTCACAATTAATAATGCAATTTCTATGACACTCACCACGTTGTGAAATTTTGGTATTTTTTTCATTGCAATTACACAAGTAGTTTAAGAAACACACTGAGTATTAACATTTAAAATATCACATCCAATGCACAATCTCTATCATTTTCTTTCATTAGCTTGAGTACTTCAAAATGCATATATGTGTATAATATCAAAGTTCTGCATCTTATGGTTTGAATATATAATTTATTGATTTCTTCATCATATCAGTGAGCTGGAAACAATGACAGCATTAGAATAATCAACTTTACATCTTGAAAATGAAATGTTGACGTTCATATCTACCCCCGTTATCTGCAGACTGGTGCTCCTTAAACTTGAGTTTCTGTATGAGTCTCAGGGTATCATGTTTTCCACTGATTCTAATTCAGTGGTTGTGATGGAGGGTTCCGGACATCCAGACTCCTGACAAGCTCCCAAGTGATGCTGGCTTTATTAATTCATGGATGACACATTGAAAACAAAGGTATAGTTAGCGTGCCTGAGTGCAGAGGAGGCTCTGCGGAATCACCCTCAGAAAAGCTTAGTTCTAGTACTCTGTAAAATGACACAGTTGGAACTGAGTCACAGCATTCTAACTCTGGGAGACGAGACTGAAGAGACTTATCTTCTCTGAAGACAGCACAAGTCTGAATTCAGAGAAAATCATTCTGAAGTAAATGTGAAAGTAAGATAAATGGAAGAGAGAACAAGGGGAGCAGGGAGGAAGGGAGCCAACAGTCTCCCAAGGCCTGGATCATCGATTTAGGCAGAGCCGCAGAAGTTCATCTTTTCATGAAAATAGATGAACACACATAAGAAGTTGGAGATCATGGACATTTCTACAATCATGGTTCTGCCTCTCCAGGAGCAAGGGATATCGTACCATTTTCAGCTCCACTCTTTAAGCTTCCTTTTCAGAGAACTATAGTCTTCTTTGTAGAGGTCTTACACTTCCTTTGTTAGGATTCCCTAGGTGACTTATTTATTTATTTATTTATTTATTTATTTATTCATTTATTCATTTATTCATTTGTCTATTTATTTATAAACAGAGTCTCTCTATGCAGTTCAGGCAGGTCTTGAGCTCACTTTTATAACCCAGGCTGGTCTTGAACTTGGACTGATCCTCCTGTCTCAGCCTGCAAAATGCTGGGATTACAGGCATGTACCACCATGCCTGGCTATTTTATTTTTCTTGAAGCTACTGTGAATACTATTATTTCCATACTCCTCATCTCTTTTGTTGTTTACAAATGCTAATTATGTTTGCACTTTGATCCTGTGGGCTGCTTCCCTACTGAAATTCATTATTGATTCCAAGAACTTTTGATGGAATTTGTAGGTACTCTATGCAGAGAACTTTATCATCAGAAAGGAATGACAATTTGAGTGTTTCTTTTTTTGTGTGTATGCCTTTTCTTTCACATTCTTGTCTAATGGCTGTGGTTAAATTTTTCCCTAATATGCTCAATGGAAAAATTGAGAGTGAACAACCTTGTATTACTCTTGGTTTCAGGGAAAATATTTTCAGTGTTCCCCCCTTTTACTATGATGATGGCTATTTGATTGTTTATAATATTTTTTATCATATTCAGTGATAGTCCTCCTATCTCTGCTTTTTTTCAGTTTTTTCAAATTATGAGATTTGAGATGCCGCTTTGTGTACATCTATTGATACGCTTCTATGGTTTTTCACCTTCCTTCTGCTTACGTGTTGTATTACTTTATTGAATTACCTATATTGAGCCACCCTTACATCTTTAAACCTACTTGATCATAATGCATGATTTTTTGATAATACATTATATTCTTTTTGTTAATAACTTGTGGTTTTCTGCATTGATGTTCACTAAGATTAGTCTATTGTATTCTTTCCTAATTGGATCTTTATTCAGTTTTTGGATGAGTGTGATACTGGCTTTCATAAATAAGTTTGGGGGGACTTGATCCTTTTCAATTTATTTAAATGCTCGAGAATTACTGGCGTTATACAACCGTTAAAAGTTTTGTAAAATTTGGCAGTGAATTGACTAGGTGTTGGGCATTTTGTACTTGAGAGAATATTTATTACTGTGAAAATTTCATTGCATATTAGTCAATTGTCAACTGTATTTGTCTTTCTAGTTTAGTGTTGTTAGACTGTATGTGTCCAAGAATCTGTCAGTTTCTTAAATGTTTGCTAATCTGTTGAAGTATAATTTTTGAAGTAGTGTCTTCTGGATTTCCAAAGCGCTTGTTGTGTGTCGATGTAAGCATTTTGGAAAGCCTGAATAGAGGGTTTATTTATATTGTTCACTCTTTCAAAATACACAAGTTTCATCCACTGATTTCTTTTTTGCTTGCTTTCATTTCTTTTGTCTTAGTTTTATGTATTTCTGCTCTCATCTTTATAATTTTCATTCTTGATTTTTGTCTTGGGCTGGTTTGTTGCTGTTTGTCAAGTATCTTAGGATTTTTCATAAGACTGTCTATTTGAACTTGCTCTATTTTCCTAATGTGGACATTGGCTGTGACAGCTTGCCCTCTTAGCAGCTCTCACATTATTCTAGAAACTTCCACGACTTGTACTGTCATCATGGGCCTCCATAACCTTTTAAATTTCTTCTGGAACTCATTCTTTCTGTGAGCCTTATGTCTTTCCCAGAGTGACTTTTGTCATTGATTTCTGTTCTCATCACACATGGGCTCAATAGTGTCCATGTATTATATTTTTATATTTATTTGAAGAGACTTGGTAGATTAGCATGTGGCATATTTTCAATATTTTAACTGAGAATCCATCTTAATGCAGAAAGAATGGCAATCATAAAGAAATCAAGAAATAGCAATTTGACAAGGCTGAGATGAAAAAGAAAGCCTCCTTCACCATTGGCAGGAATATAAAACTAGAACATCCACTGTAAAATTCAGTATGAGGACTGCTTGGAAAATTGATTCCCGTAACAATCATCCCCAGAATTCGAGGCACTGTGTTATCACAATATGTTCATACATGTTTACAACAAGAAAACTGGTAACAGCTAAACCTTGTGTGTGTGGCTGGGGGAGAAGATAGGTAGCTCAGCAGTCCAAGCACCTGCCTTGCAAGCATAAGGACCCAGATCCGATCCCCAATACCATACTCCATGCTGGCCCTTTTCTGTGCTGTCCACCAAAACTGGGGATGGTGGTACATTGTAATTCCAACCCTGGGGAGGTTGAGACAGGAGTGTCACTGTAAGTCTGAGCTGTGTAATGAGACCCTGTACAAACTAACTAACTAACTAACTATTTAAATAAATAAATAAATAAATAAATAAATAAAAGATATTCCATAGAAGAACTTAGTACTTTCAATTAATATAAATTCTATATGCCATAACATTCGCTAAAAAATAATATTAAAAAATAAAAAGTGAGATTGGAGAATTAGAGTGAGAGGGAAGAAGAAGGAGGAAAGGCGATTAAGAAAAAAAGAAAGAAAAAAGCTTTAGAATGTACATACAAGGAATTCCTAAGATGATTGTAAACTGCCTCAATCACAAACATGTTCTAATAAAATATGAAGGAATTTTGACTTCTAAGAAAGTTCTAGAATTGATGAGACAAGTTATTTGGCATGTTAAACTGTGCCCTAAATGATATCAATGGTATTCATTGATATATAAATAAAAGTGTATTTTGATTAATTATTTCATAATATGGAATTACTTTTGATTATTGATTTAAAATAATTTAGCATCAAGTTAATAGCAGTACATCATAGCTTCCAGATTTTGAAAACACCAGCAAACTTACTTCTGTGGGGCGTGTTCCCAGCTGCTCATGAAGTGCCCTAGATCTGTGTGCTAAGGTAAGAAAGGTCCAAGGATTCCAAGGATCTTGGCCTTTCTCCAAGCTCCCAACCTCAATTGCCTGTTATTTAAGGGATTTTATATAACAAACTCTTGATAAGTAATACCTCTGTAAAAGAGTTTGATGGTACTTGGTGGTAATGCATATCTTTATTGCAGTAATATTTCCTATCATATTGAAAAGACAATACATGTGAAACAGGTAAGAGCATATTACCATATCATAATTGCTCTATGACTATAGAAAAATATGTATAAAATTATTTGTAAAACAAAACCCTAGAGAAGCAAAATTTAACTTTCATCTTAATACTTGAATTGTCTATAATCTGTACATTAAATCATTTTGATAATTAGAAAAAATGAATGTTGAAAGAGGAATGCATACACCATCAAAATATTTAAGAAACATCTGGAAAGTAAAATAACAAATAACTTTCTTTTTTTTTCTTTTATTTATTTATTTTTTCTCGCACCAGAGATTGAACTAAGGACTCTGCGCTTGCCAGGTAAGAAATTATTCCACTGAACTATTTTCCCGGCCTCAATACATAGATTTCTGAACCTTCTCCAACATGTCCTTTTCTACAGAGTTATGTAGAGATAATAAATCTGAAGGTTAATAATTGCTAGATTATTCAAAAGACTCTTCCCTGCTCCAACCCTATTAACTTTCTTTGTTCCCTGTGTCTCTGACTCTTCGAAATTTATTTCTGTCCTTTACTCAGAGCATGTGTACAATCCAGTTTTGTTACAGATCAAGGATTTAAACTTTTAGCCTGTTACTGCTTAAAACTCAGTACTTGGCTGTTGATGGCAATGGACTCTTACATAACAAGTGATCAATGAGCATTTGTTTAAAAATAAGTAATTTTTTTACAGCATCATTTTGTCTTGTGTATCCATTGCTGCCAATTTTCCAGAGTTCTTTGGTGCTCTGGAAGTGTATTTTGGCTACTGTGTGACTCACAAAGAAAGTATGAAAATGACAGACAACACACAGTTACTCAGTGCTGGCTTAGTTCCCCTTTTCCCCTTCCCCGTCAGTTACCTTCAAAATCTTGAAGCATAGGCCAGATAGCTCAGTGGACTAAGCAACTGCTTAAGCGAGCACAGAGGTCAGCATTCTTTCCTCAGCACAATATGCTATGCCGGTCCCACCCCGAGGGTGCAGAGCTGGCCAACAAATCCAGGTGTGGTGGTGCACACCTGTAATCCCACTGCCACGGAGGCTGATAACAGGAGGATCACTACAAAGTAAAGCTGCATAGTTAGACCCTCTACCAAATACATAATAAAATAAAAACTGTGATCAGTCTATTTACAATTTTTCTTCCAGTCTGATGGGAAAAAATGTATTTTTGTTTCGCTTATTTGTTTTTATCCTGATCTATACAGTGCTTTTAAAACTAATCAACTATACTTACAAGAAATCTGAGACTAAGAAGATTCCACACGTGGAAGCATATCACAGAATATCCACAGATTGTAAAGTAACCAGAATCCACCCTTGAGAACTAGGTATAGGGGCATTGCTTTTTTCTTCTTAAATGAATAATTAATGAAATTTATTTTAAGGAAACTTCTAAGAAACAGCTGAAAGTGTAAAAAAATGTTGTGCAAAACAAATTGAAGAAAAATTTGTTAAAGCTGGAGTAGTTAAATCATTAGCCATGTTTTAAGAAATTCATCTATTATAAAAATTATAGCGCTAACTCCATGATTGAGTCGTACATATAATCAGAAAAATATCTAAATGGAAAGAACAGTTCCTCATCCAACTCTGACTTTACCATAGTTAGTCCCCAAGTTTCAATTAAGTATGTGTATAGGTGTCTTTGGAATTGACACTTTAATGCCATGTGAGGAAAATAAACCAGGTGAAAAAAACGTAAATGAAATAGAACAAAGAAAACAAATACTTTACATGGAGTATTAAATATACAGATTTAAAAATTGCATTAGATATGTTTAAGTGTCAAAGACACACACAAAGTAAGGAAGATGCATAAAAATAAAATGTGCATGTTTGTAGTTTGCTTTTAAGGAATTTGTTGCCAGTCTCTTTCTGGAATATTTAAGACCTTTTCGATGGCACTTACGGAATCTCTACAAAAGACAAGGCAAAGTTCCCATCATGATCATTTATTCAATGACCATTAATTTTCCAGCTTGTCCACCTTCTCCATTTCAATATTATCGGTGTTGAGAAAATCATCCTAACGCAGCAATCTGTCATTCAACGAAAACAACTCAATCTTCTGAGACCTTTGCAGCAAACAGTAGCAGCACTTAAGAATGTAATTTGCAAAATGACATCCTACCATTCTGAAGTCTTCCACTCAACCCTCATGTTTAGTCATTTCTCTGAAAGTGGTTATGTCATCATTGCCTTATGGCAGAGGGCCAAGAAAGGTGGCTGTAGCTGGCTGAGGTCACCTACCATACCACTCACAGTGTCAGGCTGCAGTAGACTCATCCCAGTAACTGAATCTCCAACTGGCAAAATGAAGACATCAATCTCTGTAGCTATGATTTATGAAAACAGTCAAATTTCTCATATACAGTTCGATACCAAGAGCAAAATTTCACTTTTTCAATATTCAAATAAACCACTATGGGTTAACATATAAATACTGAATGAATAATTGATTCATTAAACCATATATCCCTACAGTTAAGCTTATAAAAACTTACAGCACTGCATTCAATGCAAACAGAGAAATCTGTGAATCGTTCATAAGAATGTTGCTTGTCAGGAACTGAAAACTTTGAAGAAATATTGAGAAGGAACTATAAAGTAATTTCTATGAAACTAGTTATAAGTCAGGAAGGAAATATAGTCAAGAAGTTTTGAATATATCCTTAAAGAAATAATTGGAGAAGCCAAGTTATAGGAAGGAAGTAGAGAGGAAAGGGAAAGGGGAGAGTGGCATTTGTCCAGAGCCCGAAGTCTGCTGGGGCACTTAGAATGTGGAAGAGAGAGGGAAAGAATGCCTCTGGTGTCTAGATAAATACCTTCAATTCTGCCTACTACAAAGGGTGAGCAATGTACATAAGGGTGGTAGAGAAAGTGTTGCTTGGATAGGACTTAGACAATTCTAGCTACGTCTATACAATTAACCATTGGAGAAAGTTATTTCACACAATAAATTTCAGTTTCTATAAGCCTAAAATAGTGATAAATCATTAAGAAGGTTAAATAAAATAATAGATATTGAGCTCCATGCCCAAAGTACATAGCAGCAGGTACTAGAGACCTTCCTATGTTGCCTTAAGGTAAAAAGGTTGTTATTACCTAATTCAGAGCCAACGATAGCTAATAAAATATTTCTATTACGTTTTTTCCTGGAAACCAAATAATTTATTGAATTCTGAACTGTCTTCACCAAGAGGATACTCTCTATTTTTCTACCTGGACAACAACTAATATTTTTATTAGTGCCATCTTTTATTTCCTGCCTTTATTTGGGGAGATTACTGATGTGCCAAGACATAATAAATCCTAAAGAAGAAGTAGATTGTGTCTCTACTTTAATATATGATTCATTGTTCATTGTAAATTTTACAATAATATGATTTTTTAAATTATGTATTCATTTTGATTGTGCATTGTCTGGCATCTCCTTAAAATTTTGTGCCTTAGGCAGGCACTTTTTTTTTTTTTTTTGCCTTAACCTAAGCCAAATGCTTGTGTAGAAGATGCTTTCAGAATGAGATTCAGAAATCTGTTTTTATGCCAGTCTAAGAAATTGAAGTGCAAGGTAGGTGTGATGTTGCATGTCTATAATTCAGCAGGCTCAAGCAGGAGCCAAGGCCTCCCTCATATACATAGTTCTGGGCCAGCTGAACTATGTAGCAAGATCATGCCTGAAATAAAAGAAGAAAAAAATTTAGGATGATGTCATTAAAGTATATTCTATCAAACTAAAGATAAGGATTAGATGCAAAAGAGAACAAGTGGGGATAACTTAGGTACCGAGGAAATGGTACTCTGAGTGCTTTCTCTCTGCAGTAATTATCTTAAAAGAGGATTTGATCTGGCTTGTATCCTGGGGGTGGAAGTTTCCTGTGATTTGTGTGGTGTGATGTTCCTGCCACTGGAATCTAGGTTTTCCTCTTTTTGCAAATAATAGTCCTGCCACCTTACATTTTTTTTTTCTAATGACACATTATGACTCAATGAACTCTTGTATCACTGTAACCCTCGTTGTACTGTAGGCACTGATATATCTATTTGTCCGACCCCCACATCATATAATTAAAAGAGCCAAGCAGAATTTATTACTCATATTTTACAGTGGAGGAATCTGAAATTTACATAGATTCATCAACTTGTTCAAAATCTGATATTTAAACTTAGTTTCAGTATGCCTTTCTCAGAGAAAAGGAATGGGATAGCATAAATCAGATTGGAATTGAAGATCTGAACTCTGGAGTTACACTGGAATTATACTAAAAATTGCCATATCTATAGCTGAGAGGTATTTGTAATCAGCAAAGTAGTAGAAGTGACACCCTGATGGGAGTCACATACCATCACAAATAAAGTAATAACATACATGGGAGAAACCATCATGTTGAGTCCTGTTAATGGAGAAAAGATATAAAATCAGTGCATTAGTGTAAAAAAAAAAATGATTCAGACCCCGGGGAAATCTCAGCAGCCAGAGTTTGGGAAATGGAACACTATGATTAGTCTAGAAAAATAAGGTATAGTCTATCTTGACTATAAGACTATAAGACCTTGACTATAAGATTGATGAGATCTTTTTGACACAAAATGCTGTTTAAAAGCCAAATGGGAGCCACACATAATTATAAGCGAACAACCAACTGTCCTGGTTGCCCCCACCTTTAAAATATCCTCACAATCTAGCCACTTGGGACTAAAATTTGGATATTTATGGAGACTGGGCCAGTTCCAGGAAAGCCAGGATGTCAGCTACTGAAGAGTGAACTGAGAATCCTGTTAGTAATAAATCCTGAGAATCACTGAACCTAATCAAGGAAATGACGTCAAGCGATGCGTGTTGTAGATCTAGAATGAAAGTTAGGAAGGTCAGGTGGAGAGAAGGACTAAATTCAAAGAAGCAAGTATAGGCAAGGAGGTGAAGGACTTGGTCATTTATAAAATACTAGACTTTTAGAGTAGATACATGTGTGGACTGGTAAACCACACATGGGAATAAATTCCATAACTGAGAAACAAGAGCTGCAGAAATGTAGAAGACAATTTTACTAATTACAGGAAGATAAGACAAGTACAGAAGAATTAAAGCTTTCAACTTGAGTAGATTGTCATTAACCAGACTTGAAAAAAAGATGACAGACATCAGAGGGTGAAGGTAATGCACAGGGTAGACACAATATTCTAATTGTGTCCTTCCTTTAGAATAGAATTAGAAGACAAACTAGAATTGCAGAGCACAGCTTATTGTTGAAGACAACTTCCGCATCAACACTAGGATTGGTTTCTGAGATCAAGGAAAAGGTTTCAAACTGGGTTCATCAAATATCTGTGAGCCAAGTATGATTTTGATCAGGGAATTAGGTGATGAAGTTGATTTATGATTTGGAGGAGCTGCAGATGACAGTGATCAAGGGGCCACCGTCAGGTGTGAAAATAACTGCACAGAGCCAAGAAGACATAGAAAGAATGAGGTACAGAACATTTGGAAAATTTAAGCAGTGTAACAAAATGGGATGAGCTCCGGGTTTCTTTTCTTTGTTCCTACATTTTTTGATTTTCAGAGATAGGCTTTAGTTACGTTGTTCGGGTGCTCCTTGAACTCATTATATAACACCAGCTGGCCTCAAGGCTACATTATTCCTCCTACCTCAACCTCGTGTACAACACCAGGCATGGAGTTCATATTTTCAATGCTCAGAAATTAGCCCTTTAGTGAATGCTGACTCTGATATGGAAAATCAACAGTAATTATTCACTGATTATAGATAGGTGGTAAAGTGTCAAGATACCATCACAATTTTTAGTAAGGTTCTAAGGGCTTCCCTTAATGTTCATTATGTAACTACAGGGGTTCTATCTCTGAGGTTATATCAATCAAAAGCAAACAATTACAGGATTTGTTTGATGAAATGAAAAGAAAAAACCTGATGCCGCAATAGTGTTTGGAATACTACGGTCTGATTTTGTATGCGGTAAGAGCATTGGTCTGCAGTGGAAGCCCACGCACTCTCTTCCTTCATCAGATTCATGATCTGATTATTCTGACTGCTTGAAGATCCTGATGATTGGGATTTGCATGTTAAGTTGTAAAGTAGTACCAAGATTTTTCCAGGAGCAGCCACCTGGCACCAAGTAGTAAAAATGTCTCGGTTTATGACAATTTAGGAGACTTAATGAACCAGGTTAAGTGGAAAATAAACTTAAATGAGTGCAGAACCATTCTCAAGTAAAGGAGTTCATTTTGCATGCCACATTGGTCCTCTCTGAAGATGATTTAAAGAAGAAAAAAGGCAAATTGAGAACATTCTATACTCCCTGTGCAGCTCACAATAAGATTTGAGAATATCAGTGCTCACATTGGAATTTTGATAATGACTAGAGATAGATGTCCATATGGCTAGGGAATGTCTTCAGCCAATAACTCTTAAAAGGAAATTATAAGTGCACTGAGGGGCATCGTTAACAATGATATTCTCTTAACCTTACAGCAATGTATTTCAGTTTATGGAAGTAATATTAACATTTACAGACCTTTAGGGAAAGCACTGAATGTGGGTTTAATTGTCATGGTTAGATGTGTGAGTGTCCAGGCTGGCAAACTGTTTCTGAAAGTGTACTCTATTCAGGTTCAACAGGTGTCAGAGAAATAGGCCTGCTTGGCATATTCATGTCCTTGTGTCTGTGTATCTATCCAGAGAAAAAGAAATGGACCGTGCTGTTGTAGGAATTCATCTTCAGTATGATTACATTAAGGAAACTAAATTATTGCTTGCTAGCATAAAATCAATTGTGCTTTGTTAGAGAACATTAAATTCACAAAACAATTGTGAAGACATCCACAGCCCTGTAGGCACTTAGCAGATTGCGCAGCCTGATCTAACACATTTTGAAAAGACTGATACGTTTCAATCACTTGCAGTCACATTCCCTTCCCTCCCTGTGTGTGTCAAGGCAGTTGCCTTAGCAACATAGATACCAGGTGACTCATCCTGAGTATTGTTTTGCCTTTACCTCTGTGTTCATTTGCTATATAACAGAGACTTGAAAAATTGCTTTCAGCATATAATTAGTCCAAAAGCGTGGAAAAATCGACATACCCTCTCAAAACTATCATGTATTTGATTATGTTGTTCAGTCAGTTGGGAATGTGTTCTTTGCTTCATCCGTTAAACATTCATCAATGTTTTGTTTAACTTATTCAACTAATTCCTTGGTGAAGTTTTCCTGACTTCCCATTAACTCAAATCGCTTCTGTCCTGAAGGCTTTTTCAGCAGCTCCTCTGTATATCACTCACATGGGCTCCTTGTGCTATGGACCCTTCCGGTAATGATGCTGAATTCTCAGGGCTGTCATAGAGAGAAACACAGGAGGCAGTGAGAACAGAGTGAAAGCTGACTCAATGGACTTAAAATTTGCACTGACCCTGAAAGGTTCAAAATCAAACTATTGTTTTATGAGAGTACAGATTGCTTATGTAAGAAAACAATGGCTATGTACACACATTTTCTTTCCAACAGAAATTGGATCTAACAATTTGAATATAAATTATTACCAGGATGGGATTATGGCAACTGGGATTTAAATTCTTG